>DWPV01004370.1:0-13714 GCA_018251915.1 Urbanus proteus proteus
TTCTCGTAGTTATTGTCGTTTTTATATCCTGTTTTTTTTCTTATTTTATTACATTTTTTTCTTTTAATACGTTCAGGGTTTGATGTACTGATATTATCTCTTTATTATTATAATTAATGAGTTGTAATCTTCCTTCGTAAAAAACAAGTTGACAAATTGATAATGAGCAATTTAAGGGCATCCTGTATTAAACATTCAAATTCTCAGTGCATTACAATATCTTATTAAATATATGTAGGTACATATTAAAAATCTAAAATGTATGGAATTGAGTGGCAATGTGTGCTATTGAACACGAGGAAAGGTGCAAAAATAAACAAACAAACAAACAAACAAAAAACTTTAATAAAACAAAATAAAATACAACATAAAAAAATGGTTTTTTAAAAGCTATTAAAAGCCAAAACAAGAAATTAACAAAATGAATAATAGTGAACTAAATAAATAAAATGAATATGATATAAATAACAAAGTCAATAAAAAATATATTTCTGGTCCTTCAAGCCATATTGGTTCAAGCCTTCGAGTTGCACTTACCCTAATAACTTCTGGACAGGCGTAGTGTGGGCTCCCACAGGACGTTTCCAGCAAGGACCCGGCCGGCTGTAGAGATGCCATCCCGAAATCCGCTATTTTTATATTATTCCGCTCGTCCAGTAATAAGTTTTCGGGTTTGAGGTCGCGGTGGCTAGAAATTAAGAAAAATATGAGTTCAGTAATTGCTATGCTGCTGTGTTCTAAACAGCAGTGGTAAGCGCTGCTGTATTCTGATGTGAAGGGTGTGTAAGGGAGACCAGCTTATCCGAGGCATTCCAATTTAGTCCTTAAGAATAGCAAGCTAGCAACGCATCTGTGGACAACCTCAAGTTTGATTCTGATCTTATCTCGGGCTGATTAGAGATGTTAATGAGCGGTAGATGCTACTTACAATCAGGTGGACTGCATGTTCGTTTTGCTGCTTCCATATTAAAAAACGGTAATAATATCATGACTAATTATTTGATCATAATCTTACCAAATAGAGTGACTATGACAAAAATCTAACGCTGATATGATCTGTCTGAAGAATCTTCTCGCTTCTTTCGGCGTGAGTCTACCTTTCTTCACCAGGTAGTCAAATAATTCACCTCCGCTCACATGCTCCAGTACTAAATACCTGGAAGAGAAATCGAATTATTATAATTAATTGTTTTAAAGATTGTAGAACCCTTCGTAGTTCGCTTCCAGGGGCAAGCCGCCACTCCACTTTCTAACTAATAACACCAGTGTTCAATGCTGTTGAATTCTGGTTTGAAGGGTATTGTAAGCAAGTCATACTTATAAGAGGCGTTCCAATTTAGTCCTCAGGAATAGAAACGCATCTGTGACTAACTTAAATCATGGTAGGATCCTACATCTATGGTCATCAACGTCAAGTAGGAATCTTATCGGAGATTGATTACAGCTGTCCTTGCGTGGCATTGGTCACTTACAGTCAGGTGAACTGCATGCTCGTTTGCTACTCCTATGTTTTAAAAAATAATTTACAGTCATTTTATCTGGAAAATACACTTTACAATTTTTTATACCCAAAATTCGTAAATTTGAAACAACCTTAATTTTTATATCTTAGCTCCTTAGCAATTTACTTAGAATGTTAAACTTTTCCCTAATTTACCTTTCTAAGGTAATTAAATGACTGAAACTTATTTAGTTAATTAGCTATGCGTCCCGGAGGTGGCAAATTTATTCATATTTAACGTTCTTAGATCGGGATTTCGTATTAATTAAACATTGTCTTACTTAGCACAAGTACTTGTTATAAGAAATATTACAATTGGCAATAGTAAATGTCTCAAGTAGTTAGTTAAGTAGGTACTTTGAGATATAGGCCTACCATGCACATACTGAAAATTAGATATGCTTTCATGGTTGTTCAAGAGGTGAAATTAAAAATGTTTTTCCACCAATGACGCAAAGAAAATGATTTACAATCAATAAACGTTCATTTCATTAAGAATCAAACAATCCTATTCGTGGATTGGATACCTTCACATATCAGGTGAACAGTACTCTTAGTACGAGTTTGTTACGTTTTCTTGATACGATCTCGACTTACCTTTACGCCCGTTTTCCATAGTAAAATTTTAGTACCGAAACGGTCCGCTAGGAGCGCTGCATGTAGATGTATGGGCCCAAACGTAAACGAGAAACGTTTCACTAAACGTAATAAACTCGTAAAAGGGGTACAGGCATCCAACATGTTTTTTGGATTGAACGAGAGAGATTGTTTTTTTTTTTTATAGTTTTTACGGCTTTGGAAGAGAGACTGCAAAAATTGAAAACAAAAATGCCGGCCATTATTAAAATATGTTTTTTTTTTTTAACTGTCACAATGCAAAGATATTTTCATTTATATTTTTTATCTGTATAATAATAAAAAATATAACATTGAAAGAGAGCACAGGATATTACGATTTACAGTAGAAGTCACAGAGTAAATTGTAAAGAAATTGATTATTAGAAATTAGAAAACGAATACTTACAAATATTTCTTGTTTTCGTACACATCCGAGAGGCCTAGAACGTGCGGATGCTCTATTAGTTTCATGATGGCTATCTCTCTCTCCACCTGTAAATGAAAAGTGTAGTACATTTAGTCGTATAGCTTGTAGGTAGTCACATAACTATGAAAAACTTTCTTTTTTATATGATGGAAGTAGCAAACGAGCATGCAGGCCACTTGATGGTTAGTGGATACTGCCGCCCATGGACATCTGTAATCAACCCCAGATATGATCACAGTCCTACCTGAGATCGGCCACAGATGCGTTGCTACCCTTGAGGATTATGTTGAAAGAGCGTGGTAAGTGAGACATACTTATCCGAGGCGTTCCAACTCAGTCCTCAGGTATAACAACGCATTTGTACAACCTCAGGTAAGAATCTGTTATTATCTGGCGATTTTTTCAGACATTTGTGAACATTGGCGGTACTAGCCACTTACCATTAGGTGGACTGCATGCTCGTTTGCTACTCCGATTATAAAAAAGTGAACTAATCACACCATCCATAATTACGCTAGAAATACGGTTGACGATCCGCATGGCGGAACGGTTACCATACTGGTGTGACGTGACGGTCCCGGGTTCGATTTCCGGCCAGACAGACATCTAAATGATTAATTTAGATTTCTGTTCTGGGTCTGATGTTAGCGTATTCGTGTATGTGTGTCCATAGCACTCTTAACACAGGAGATAATCCTACTGCGTGGCTATGAGTGTAGAAAGTGTCTTTTTTAATACCTATGTGGCAGTCTGGCAGTGGTATGTCTCTGGTCGAATCACTCGTTTTACCACTTTGCAAACTTCAAATATGTAAGCAGAGTATACGTTTTAAACTCTCATAAGACTAAGGTATAGTTAATTGGGGACATCTCCGCAATGTTCTTATGTAAGAGCTGCAGTGCCCATATATTCTTGTATGCTTGCCACAAATCCGCTAGCTAGAAACTTCCCTAGCAAGCTCAATCCAACTCATCTTACAAGATACGATCTAGTTTAACCAATGAATTATTTATCTGATTTATGGTTTATGATATTAATCTGTTTGGTTTTTGTTTAACTGAGTTTTTGAAATAAATATCAGTGTTTAGTCCTACTATCTTACTAATATTATAAAGCTGAAAGTTTGTGAGGATGGATAGATGGATGTTTGTTACTCTATAACTTAAGAACGGCTGAATGGAACTGTATGAATGTTAGTCTGGAATAACGTATAGGCTACTTTTTATCCCGGGAAAATGTGCGGTTCTCGTGGGATACATTTATTTTATTTTATTTTATTGCCGTGTCAATCGCGTGATTTACTTTCCAAACGCTGGTGAAACCGCGGAGATCATCTAGTGTACAATAATTTATCACTATGGTTGTTAATTTATTAACATTGATATACAAGTAAATAGTGGAATATTAATGGTTCGTATTACGGGAAAGAGAAAGAAGAGGAAGTGGCATAGGAACTGATTAGTATGAAAACCGCTGTCGCCAAACAAACACATAGAAATCAGTACCTAAATGTATTCGTACCACTAAGAATCCTGCATTTTTATTGGTTTTATGTCAACAATGAATGAGGCACGTTTACGAAGTTTAAAAAAAAATTACAACCCGCAAAACAAAATTTACGTGCCTCAATGGCTGGCAAGGACTGATGTTAAGTATGCTAAGTTGATCATACGGGTAGTCGCCTCATTTCACCCATGTGCCACTTCCTGTTTATTCTTTCTTTCATGGCTGGTATCATATCTAGGACTATTACGGGAATCATAACAGTGGACTATTAGTATTGTTATCGCTCCTTAACATTACAAGCGTTGAACAGTTATTCCACTTGGGACAGGATTCTACAGGATCGAGATAAATTCTATGACGACCCGCGTGGCGGAACGGTTACCACCGGTCAAACGCGCAATGGGTTCGATTCCCGGCCAGACAGACAACTAAATGATTTATTTAGATTTCTGTTCCGGGTCTGCGTGTTTGTGTATTCGTGTATGTGTGTGTCCATGGCACTCACGACACAGGAAAAAATCCTACTGACAGCCAACCTCCTCTAGGAGAGGCACCTTAAGAAGATCACCCAACCCCTTAAGGAAGGCCTGGGTTCAGCAGTGGACGTTAAAAGGATGGATGTATAAAATTATTAGTTTGGTGGTAAACTAATAATATAGGTAGAGTAATCTGCATCATGAAAATGTCTGTATTCCATTTGGACATTTTATTGGCATGAAATTTATGTTTTTGGATTATCTACCAAAATTCACAAGGAAAAATTAACAGAACATGTAACGACTTAAATACATACCTAATATATTTTTTTTAACGTAACGCTCCAGTATAATCGTTTTCATTACAAAGTTCGTTACACCAATAATTTCCTTTTCATGGCGCGACTAGAAGTTTCACTTCAAACTACATCTATAGGTACAAATAAATAAAATTAAAGTGTCTGTTTGTGACTTCAAAAAAACATTTTTTTACTTAGTAAGTAAGTATACACAATACCTATGACGAAAATGCAATTAATTTTTTTTGTCTGTCAGTTTGGTTGAGGTAATCTTCTAGACGGCTGGACTGATTTTGACGGGACTTTCACTGGAAGATAGCTGAAGGTCTAAGGCGTAACATAGGCTACTTTAATTTTTGAAACAAGCATTAGCGCGCGGAAGAACGAGATTTCAGTTATGTTTAAATAAGTATTCCTTTTTACTTTTTAAACGCGGGCGAAACCGCGGAGATCAGGTTGTATTCAAATAATTAGAAATGATTATCAGAAGATGGATACTTATACTTAAGTGAAAAATATGTAAGTAATCCGTTTCCATGCTTTCCAATCCGATACTATTAAATCTAACGTACTCGAAAGCTCGCCCGCAGAATACCTTAAGTAGCAACTGAACGAGCTTAACTTGTTATCAATGACTGATTGACGCAGATAGTAACGAAATTGAAATCTCTGCGTGAACGCGTGATCGGCAGCGACTTTGAATAAACGAGTCAAATCAAACGTTCGTGCTGTGTTGTGACAGTGGCCATTAATTACGGAACGAGCGGCCAAGGGCTCGTCAATATACGTCCAGTTTCGTAATAGGTACCCGCTGGGATGAAAGCCAAGTATCAGTGTCTATCAATGAATTGAAATCTTCAAGACGTAATCTTAGACCAACCGACTTTTTGATGATGCCATCTCTTATGATAGATGAACTCTGGACGAATCAATGGTTCGTTATGTATTTTTGTGTCGGTTACTAAATTGGTTATAATTATTTAGTTGCACGATAATATAATTAATCATTCTCTCTCACGTAATCTACTCTTCGCTTTTTATTTCTACCTACTTGATCGCTAGTTCATTACATAGTAAGTTCCTATTTATCTCTTTCTTCAAAATTATAATGTTATACATGGGTTTAAGTAAATTCAATGTATATTATATATCTTGTAAAATTCATTGGCAGTTGCGTTATTATCATTTTTTAATGTTTGCACAGCATGATCATGGAATAATATGGCATGGAAAATTGAAGTGTAATTTTAGTAAAGCAAATAAATCTATCACGAAAAGAGTATGGTTCATTAAATTATTAAAAAAGATCTTATCACTATAGTGAGCGAGCCATCAGATTTATCTTATCAAAACAGTTAATTATCTCAGCAAATAATTTTAATCTATGGGTGTTTTATGGATTCTGATAACAGTGTTTGCTAATTTCATCAGACTATGACCGTGATTATTCGCGGCGGTAATGTTTTAAAAATATTTCAATTTGTTATTGTACGATTTGCATTGGGTAGTGTGACTAATTTTTGTTAATTAAATTGCTAGTTGCATCTAGCTGTAAGGAAACTAAACGAAACGAAAGAAACATGAATGTAATATAACTTATTTGACCTTGTTATTAACACGTTTGGATTTCTAAAAACTAAAACTAAAAACACTTGATCATATTTTTGTTTATTTTTTTCTAATAATGTTTGGTTAGTGTATGACAAACGATAATGGTGATTGCCTGTTAGCAACTTTCGTTGTTTGTAAAAACTTTAGTAGTTATTACGACTTGACAAAAGGATAAATAGTGTTTATCTTTCGCCGGCCCTAACACTGTTAACATCAACACTATAGCATAATTTGTATCTCCGTAAATTCGCACTGGACTCCATCGAGTTAACACAAACCCTGAGTTGTTAAAAGGGACTCATTCGCGGCAATAAATTGTATTCCATGATGATCATGTTGGACGGACTTTCGAATTCAAACTAACAAATGTTAGATATTTGGCCCTTAATTCGTGTGTGAGGAATCGTGTTGTGAAACAATCAACATTCATCTATGGTCTTGTTTAATATTATAAACGCTTATTAAAAGCTTGTTTTCCCAATAATTTTGAAAATAATGGACCTAACTTTGATTTGCCCGTGGGCGTTCAGTACCTATATAGGACCGGTAGGACGTACCTAGGACAAAGTTGTGCTGAAAAAATCTATGCAAGTGAAACCTTAAAGATAATGTAATGTCGCGTGACGCGAGACACGTGATATGAGGCACGGAAACAAGATCATTGACGACACGTGACGTGAATCCAGTGAGCAGCACCTGAGACAAATAAAAAAAAATGTGTGCCTTACTGAAATGATGACCCCAAAAGTGCAGAAATGTTTCCCATAATGGAATAGGTAAAATCGAATTAATTCCGATTACATAGCTAACTGGTCAACCTATTTAAAAAAAAAAGCTAATTTATGTAATATTAATTAGAAAATACATACGCCCAAGATGTTGAAAAAATTATCAGCAAGATAAAAGAATAACATCATGATTTTCTTGTACTTATATACAAAGATGACGATGTATTTAACTAATGTAATTAGGGTTTTAAAACTAAAACGTATTAGTTAATGTATTATCATTATTAGAGTGGTGCATGCGACAGAATGATTGAATTTCCCACTCGGTGTCTACATTCAGGTCATTCGAGAGCCATGAAGGCCTCCGACTGACCGTTTTGTGCCTAACATCGATATCTTGTTTATTTATAGCCGATCTGCCAACCAAGAAATACGTATTCGGTAGAAACTCACCTAGTGCTAAAATTCTATATTCGAGCTCAGCGTGAAAGGGTGGAGCAACGGTGAAATCTGATGTTTATGTGCTATTTATTTTATTACTAGAAACTACAATATTCTAATATAAACAGAAATAATGCATTATAATATCCTTGTGCTTATTCTCGCGCTGGTAGTGCCAATAAAAGCCATCGAAGATTGACGATCTATTGAACTTTTATTAGTGCGCCCACGGCAAACATTCCCCGTTAGATCCAGGAAATGTCCCCATGGATAAGATATCGATACGTAAATGATTCTTCAGATCAATACTTAAATGGTTATATTGCCTCAAGATAAGTCCATCAAAAGGTACACATGAAATATAGTATGTTGGTATTTAGGATTAAACCGTAATATATAAAGGAATCTTACAATAAACCATCTGTGAAGCAATAATAATAGAAACAAGTAAAGATGTTAAATTAATAAAAATAATAGTAAGAAGGAATAGAAATATTGTTTGAAGACAATTTTACATGGCAGAAAGTAAATATGACTTGGGATTGAATAAGGTCTATACATTCTCAGGACGTGTTACGTGATGCTCATCGGAGGAGCGACCGGTCGTGAGCATAAAATATTCAAGCGAGCAACGTATGCCTCATCTGGGTCAATGTTCCATTCTCTATCATTTTGTTTTTCAACGGAAACTGGAGCACATAGTCCAAAATTTTACGGCTATGTGCCTAATATCTGGAAATTTAATACTGCGATTATGACGGACTCATAAAGTACTTAATATAACCATGTCTACAGGGGCATGGTTATATCAATCTCAAGTAGTACTGCTGTTTTAGAAGGTTTAGTAACAGATGTCTATGAACGGAATTGACCACTTAAAATAGACGGATTGCGTGCACGTTTATTGTTGAATTACTTTTAAATCAAAACATTTAACGTTGTGTGTCGGAACGTGATACCTAATTAACGCTACTAAATACTGTTCAACCATTAAATCATTCAAAATCTCAATAGACAAAGGTAATTACAAAGAGCAATTACCAACAGTCACAACCGCCATAACGGAACACGAGGTTATAATTGGCAAAGCTAAACGACCCAGATAGTCCAATCATAACAGATTTACAGCCGACTTTGTTGACAAACAAACTATTATCACGGATACTGGTGCCCGTCGATACGGAGGAGAGAAAGATAAATGAATCAAATTCAGTTTCAAAGCGGCCGCCGCGTCTGAAATGGCCGCTGTGGTTGCGACACTAGATCCGAGTGAGACAATGGACAGTAAATATTGGGTTATTGCTGGTTGTCGGTGCAACCGCGGCTTCATTAAATCGCCCACGGCCGCCCCCCATTGCCGCAACAAGTGGGTGGTGTCGGTTTCTAATTTGGTCTTATCGCTCTGGGCGAAACTTGTTTAAGAAGGATTTACAGATGTATTTCAGTGAATGCAGTATGTTACTCGATACTTTTTGCTTCGAATGAATATGATTGTTGCTGATATACGAATGGAAATGGCTCTAAAACATTATGTGTGTAACATGCGACATATTTATTTCACTCCTATAGAAATGACAGTATGCCCAAATTTTCCTGTTTACGAGCGTATACCTGATATTTTTTATAATGGCAATTTATGAGAGCATAAATATTTAAGTCGATCAACCGTGTCAGATCTTCTATGTTTCTATTTGTTACAATTATGATTTGAAAACCAAGCGAGAAATTGCAATAAATCAATTCTGCAGTCATGTCATTATTTGTAACAGTTGAGCAAGTCTCACGGAACCTACTAATAAGTCGCTGGTATATTCATGTTCGCCTTACGGACTTGTCCATTGACGAACTGGTTAGGCACGGCAAGTTTGAAATATTGGTCCACCGCTTCACAATCCTCTGCACGAATGAACTTGCTAATGATGCCCAACCTAATATTCCGCAGGGCATGCAGTTGAAAACACAATCGATCATCCCAGAGACTTGACTAAAGCGTTTTAGACCGTATCACTTCAAGATATAGAAGAAAACTGTGTGGAATTTATGGAACGGTATGGTTGCAAGTTTGTCGCGAGCCCGGTATGGCAACTTGCCCGCCTACTCCGACCATTGCTCGGGCGAAAGCAACCGTGACGCTTTGTACGACACGTTACATTATGTATAGAATTTGCAAGGAGCTACTCTAGGTCCCGTACTTGTGCACATGTGGAAAACGCTGAATTGTTCAGTTTCCTCGAAACATTCACGTTATGTAATTGAACTGCAACACATAACTTTACTATCAAAGCTAACGTCCTTTTCAATGTATTGTTTATATGCACTTTATTATGATATAATAGTAATTATCATTTATGATGTTTTCATTATTTCAAAAGAAAAACTGATTAACTTCTCGTGTATTTTATTACATGTTACTAGTTTTTTATGCATTTTATCCATAAAGAATAATATTTTGCCCGCCACGCTCAATGTCTGTAATGTTTTAACTCTAGTATATCAGTATATGAGTCAGTAGGTAAAAAACGGTTCTTTTTGTACGTCGTTAACACTCAGTTGTTTTAATTAGATCGCAAGGTCGTCTACCGGCGTGCGGTTAACTAACAACTTCGTCTTTATTTTTAAAATATCTTAACATTTCTGTCATTCTTAAACATTAGTGGAGCTTTTTTGGGATTTAATGGTCCCAGCGCTCCGTATCCGTCGTATATCTCTTCCTTCCCATTGCATCCGCTCTTAATATATCCCGGCTCGTGTTAATGCGAAAGGATTCCAAGAAAAGATGGCAGGCAGCTTGAAAGAATTTCATTGAAATGTTATATCATTCATAACTTTACGTTAGATACTACTTGTCTACCAGTTAGCGGATTAATTGAATGCTTGTTGCCTTTACACGATTCTACAACAAATGTACATCATAAATATTAACTCGTTACTACAATGGGTTAATGTTTGTATGGCATTTTCTCATGGTAATATAAGAATGCATTTTAATTGATTTTAAATTGCTTATCAATGTCATTCCTACTCTTGATATATCATATGTCGCATCTCATTGGATTGCTTGTCTGCTGCTCCAACGCTCACTATCATTTTGAAACTTTATATATTTTCTCTGTAAATAGTTTGAGTTTATTAGATGGTCTAGTTATTCTAGCATTAAATCTACGTAACATCTCTACCACGTAACATACACGGCATTGAACTTGAAAAATGTGTAGTAAAATATCAAATAACAGTGATGAGTCAGGCGTGTGCATTCGAAGCTCGGAACAAATATCATTACAGAAGATATTTTAACTAGTGGCGTCTCGTGACGCTCCGCTGGCCGGTCGAGGACTTGTTCGGAAGTAATTATACTCGGAAAGGCAATGTCCGTTATCGTCGACTTATAAGTATTGCGGCTGCGGCATGCGTCATATTATACGCATCGTCTGTAGCGATTTATCGCTACTATTATTTAAGTAGTGGCTACTCTTTCAGTTCGCATTTCAATTTCAATATGTGTTTGTTTATTCATGGTGTACTTTTCGGATTTATTGAGATGATTGACTTGAATATCTTGGATGATTTTGCATTTTATTGGCAAAATGCTACAGATTTTCGGTCAAGATCGAACCATACTATTTCTAATATCTTATAATTGTTCTTGATATCTGTATTCTCGTCAAGGGTGTGTTTCTTTTTCGTTAAATATTATTGTTAATTAGTTACTCCAAAACTTATTTGAATATTGTAGTCGCAATCGCAAGTCGCATGGCAGTGCGGTCTACCATTATCGATTGCGTAATGGTCTGCAGTCCAGCTGTTTATGCACGCGCTTAGCCTACTATCAATAATGGGGCTAATAAACCTAGCCTGGGGTTACTCACGGATGATTCGAGCGCGCGCTAAGCAAATGTTTTTATCGCCGACGCAAATGTCAACTGTTTGATAATAATTATGTGTGGATGGGATGTACCTTTTACCGCGTGCAATTTGTGGAACTTCCTTCTTAGTTACTTTCTTAGCTTGAGCTTATTTATAATTGTTATTTAATGAAGAAATAAGAAATGCTCATCGCCAGAGATTATTACCTGCAAAATTCCATGAAGTTCTTTGCATCTACCATATGAAAATAACCATGAATTATTTAAGTAGGTTTATATGTCTCTCGCTCGATTTTTTTAATATAAGTTTTAACACTTTATTAATTTTGTTGCTTCCGCTGTGCGCAGCGACTGTTTATTTTTATTGCTGTCAGTTTGTTTTATCTTAACACTCAACACACTCAGAACGTCACTTTTATTCAAAAAGTTATGGCATTAGTTTAAGTCATCTGGACATTCTAAAATTATCATTTACTCCAACCAGTTTTCCATGAAAATCATCGATATAAAATCGTTTTTCTACCTCATTTACCGAATGTTCCCTCTCATCGAAGTCATTATTGAATCCTCACGACGCGATACGATCCGCACAAGCGGCGACCAATTTAGCTATCCTAAATGCCATCAATCAATTTCTCGCCGAACGCACACGTAACTGTTATGTAAGCCTGAACTGGGAGTACTAGACGCTAGACGCTATCTGGCCGATCTGTGACCGATTTGTTCTCCCCAAATACCGCTTCCGAGTGTTTCTCGCACCGAAATGTCATGTGGCGCTCCAAGCTGTGGCGCTCCAAGCTGTGGCGCGTCAGACATTCTATATTACACTACCAGTCTACTAAATACAATTTTTAAATAAAATGTCAGCTCTGGAGCAGTCCTAAACTGACTCCATCTAATGATTTCGCTTCTAAAATAAAACCATTAACATAGATTTTAGAACATTAGAACTTGACAAACGATGTTTTATTTTTGTCACTAGTCATGTATACCTTTTTTTCAGTAATTTTTTCGTAAGTGGCAATTTTCAAAAATCTTTTACTCATAAAAGATTTTTGTAACATTTGAAACTATTTTGTTCAATAGTTACCTGCTCGTTGTTTATTTATAAATATTTTCTTATGGGTTGTTAACATCCCTATGAATCGAAATATTACGTAAACGCAATGAGAAATAAACAAGACGTTACTGTGTAGTGTTGATTTAGCGTTTGATTGAGAAATTATCTTATAGCTTTCGTAACTATCAATCTATCGCGAATCCTCGGTAATTGGCACGCGATGACAGGATTGTTACGTTGTTATACATTCAGCGAAGAGAGCATTTAGATAACTTAGCAGTAGATTCTGCTTTTATATTTAGTGTTAATAATAACAGTATTAATTTATGTTAGATAATAATAATAGTATTAGTTAGTGAGATGAGAAGTATCGGTTTTTGGAATCAAGTACCTACAAACGATTCATTTATTATTATTTTCATTTTATTTCATTTAAGTAAAGTGCATTCATTATTGCTGTTATCACTTCAACTTCACCGATAATGTACTCGTCCACAGACATAATATGTCTGTGTACTCGTCGTAGTTCATTTAGTACTCACTGGTAGTGTATTGTTAATTAAATGACGTGATTTTTTTTAAGAATTTGGTCAAAGTCCAATCACGATATGTAGCTGACTCGATTCAATAAATACTTTAATTCAAAATGACGGCATTTCTATCTGCCTCTCTCTCGTTCTCTATAATATGTGAGCGAGAAACATATAAAAGTATCCACTTTGAATTATATTTTTTATTGACCCGAGTTCTAATTATTCTACCTTGTTACGCCCCAATGAAATGATATAATACATAATATCTGTACGTAATTAATTTGTTGTTGCATAAAGTACTTAATTATTATCCGCCTCTAATTAGATATTTATTACGAGATTGACTAAAATGAAAAAAAAGAAAGTGGGTGCACTTAATCGCGCTTAAGTAGGTATATATGGTTGTAGTAAATTGAGAACAGTAAGATGACGACTGTGCGATATAGTTGAATAACTTGATATATACTTTTATAAGTATAACTAGCCCACTGCTGGACGAGTATCTAAATTCAAAATAGGTCGTGATAGCATTCGAATCGTTAAGTGCGAATTGTTAGACTTCACACACTTATTCAAAGGGGAATGCCCATTTCAGGCCCACAGCGGACATTAAATTAGAGAAAAGATATTTTATGCATAAATTTTGTCATA
>DWPV01004371.1:0-13714 GCA_018251915.1 Urbanus proteus proteus
GTCCTTGTCTTGTGTGTTGTCCATGGCACCCACGACACAGGAGAAAATCCTACTGTGGGGCTATGAGTGTGAAGCGTCATTTATTTATTTTATTTATTAATAGAACACAAGACGCTAGACACGATGGCAAAAGGCCGCTAAGGCTAATTATGAATTATAACGATTTGTGAATTAACGATGAATTCTTGTCTTTAAACCCGTTTTGCGTAAACTTGTCTATATTTGAAAAGCCCAACAAAAGCCCTACAAGCCGAACACCGTTCAATTTGACCGGACAAACTTTCAAAAAGCCTAACTATGTCCGGCATTATCTGCACGCCTGACCTTTCAATTTGACCGGACAGGCAAAAAGCCTAACTATGTCCGGCTTTATCTGTACGCCTGGTGACCCTACGGCCGGGCATTCGGGAACCGAATACCGGCGCGGAGGCGATGTGGGCCGGCGCGTGTCAATCCTCACCCATCGCGGACATGCGTTGCTCGTTTTGTCAACCGTTACGTTACGTTATTTTGGACTGGACGTTCTCTGTGAATTCCTCTTTGAGAAAAGAGTGGAGTGAGCCGTTTACGAAACTGGAACCTTAGCTGATACGTTATCAGTAACCGATAGACAGTTTTGGTTATTGTTTTGTGTACCATAAATTGTTTCTTTTTTAATAATTGTAGGTTGCAATTTTCATAGTTTCTATAAATCAATCGTTTTTATAATAATGAGGTACCGAAAAAGCATGTAGTTCACTTAATAGGTAATAAATAGTTAATCTACTCGTGATCATGCCCCATTAAATTAAAAATCCTACCTGAGGTCTAAAACTGTTGCATTTGTTATCCTTGAGCCTGCCTTTCATTCAAACGAGAACAATCTTACACTACTATTATTACACGTACGATTATATTATTAGGCAGAAAAAAGTGCGCCGGTGCTGCCACAAGAATGGAACCATAAAAGTTTCAACCACTTATAAGGTGATTAAGATAAATAATTAAGACTAATAAGTACGTCTTCATCAATCGAATACAAACGCTCTTAATCTCAATAGATTTTTAATTTAATGCGATTGTTTCGCTATTAGAATTCAATTACTGACACCTCGTTTTCTTTACTACCATTATAGACAGTATCTAGGCACGCTTCTTTTATTGATCCATTACTATTTACATAATTATCTGGCCTTTTACAATAACGACCAATTACTATCGAGTACGATAGCGTCACATATAAAAAACTAACTTAGTTCTTTTAAAATACCTATACGTTCCAAAAACAGTTCTTGTAAAGTCTACTTTGAATAAAATATTTTTGATTTTATAATATATGTAAAAAGTCTTTTAATATAATATGGAAATAGCAAATGAGAATGCGTCCCACCTGATGGCTAAGTGGCCATTGCCGCCTAAGTACTATCTGTATTATAAATTTCATCCGAATCCTATAAGCTTGAAAAGGTAACAAATATAGGTAACATTCATAGACTTTCTAAAACATTCACATTTACATCAGTAGGTAATTATAGGATAATAGACAGTAAAATAAGTTAAGCAAGAAAGATACAGGTTGTCCCGTAAATCGTGGACAACCTTGAAACCACGTGTAGGTCACACAAAGGCCTTCCAGAATATCCACTTTTGTTTTAGTCCAAACTCTAATGGTATTCGAGATATTTGCATTTTTGTAAATTGCTCAAAAACTACACATCTGTGTAACTCAAGGTTGTCCACGATTTACAGGACACCCTGTATAAAAACTTTGGCATAGTCACAATCACTGCGTGCACGATATGCATATGCACAATGCATTGCGGCCGCTAATTCAGCAAAGTGCACATCTAGCGCCAATAAAGTTCGCACGGACGACTCTATAGAACAAAAACAAACCACTCGTTCAGTTCAATATTTGTTCAGTGGCTCGAGCACGGATCTCTGTGTAAAATCGTAACGTTAGTGTAATGTAACTGGCCATTTCTTTTTTTAATATCGGAGTTGCAAACGAGCACGCATTTCATTTTGTTTACCTTTTTTTTTAAACTGTTCAGCACCTGATCGTAAGTGGCCACTGTTCGCTCATGGATATCTGAGATTCAGATAGAACTAAAAATCCTACCCTAGATCGATCTTAGGTTGTTACCCCAGAGGATACTTAAGGCTTTTAGTAGTTTATACAGAGATATACAGAAATACATACAAATCAGACACATACAAATGCGAGAAGAGACGAGAAGAAGAGAAGAAATTGAGTATTAGGATCAAAAGAAATTTACATTAATATTCAGATTTATGAAGCCAGAGATCAATCCTTTAGTAACAATACTGTAAAATTTAATGCTTCAGCTAAGACAATAAAGTAATTACAAACTGCGTAAAGTTAACGAATTCTGCGATAATGGTTTATGGTTCGCATGTACTGCTTTCTTCAAAACCGGTATATTTACATAGCAATCAACACGTTCCTAATGATAATGATAATGAAAAACCGGTAATTTAAACTATTTATGACATTTTCAAGCGAATAAAGGCCTTTTGCGTTTCAAATTTAAACACAATAAACAAGGCAAATTATTTAATATTAAGCGGTAATTGTTATCTATGTTTATTGCAATTTTGTCCTCAACTGCAGAACTTACAAGTTATCTTATTTAAGGACAAAATTGCAATTAACGTACAATAATTCACTCTACACCCACACAAAGTTGTAAGTCTGCAAGCCTTTTATGTCCTTGCAGGGATTCTTCCAGCCAATAAAAAAAAACTTTATAACAACAAACTTTATAATCCTATATAAATATATAGGATTTTAAACCATGTGCTATATTTTCAAATCGCTCTGAAAGCCTCCGACAAATATAACAATTTGGATTGACGGCTACACGATGCAAGAAAGTATGAATGAATTTTGCAATGACCGATCACCCATTTTATTCTTTACTAGGTTTTGCCCGCGGTTTTACACTTTTGTACTATATAAAAAAGCATTGTAGATCATTTTCAAACATTTCACCTACAATAAACCACTGTATTATTATCTTGAAAACTATTGAATAGCAATAATATACTTAACTTAGATATTTAAGTGCGAATGTAATATCAAGCAACGCATCACCACAACTCATAATAATATTGTCAGTAAATAACCAGAAATCACACGTAATAATCAAGAGTTCATCATTTATTTACCCATCGAGTGAGTATTATAATAACATAATGCCTATTCGATAGTGATCCCGCTCGCCCCCCGGTTCCGTAGCAAAACAAACCATACATTCGCTCCCGGTCCATATTTATTCAGATCCGTCGAACGTCAAATAATTCGCGCGATCCGAGAACTGTACCGTGGTAATAAATAAACCATTCGAATTTTCGCATTCGTATCCCGCGCCGAAAAACGATACGGCGTGACCATGATTCATGGAGTTATAATTCAGGACTGGGAAATTACGCTCTAGGCGGGGAGGAAAAAAGTTGCGTTATTGGCGATATTAAACCGAAGAGGGGGTAGGGGGGAATAGTGAATTATGAGTCTCCCGTGCATTACTGTAGGGTGACAACACCGAGCCGGATTATGGCAACAACAAAGCCCGAACGCTAATGAAATTAATCTCGCCTACAAATGACGCTTATTGTTTTCTCTCTGTGCTATTTCTACATTTCGGTCATAATGCGGAGGCTTTGATGAAATAATATATTGGACTTTGTTTTGTGTTGGGTTTCATTGACACTGACGGCATTTTATGGCTGCGTTGTGGTTGATAGCAAATGAAATAATACAATATCATTGAGATATATATATGTACTAAAGTAGGTGTATTACATTTCATTATTAAATTTAATATTTTACTAGCACATTAGGCACAGGTACAATATCAACAAGTAAAAAAATTAAATACAAACTATATATTTGTAATGCGTTTCGTGTGTAATTGTGTAAGTACCAAACATATAACAATTTAAACTATATTTTTTGGTTTCTTTAGACATAAATATTATTCCGACAATCGTATCCCATAAATTTTATTATTTATACCGAATCTACAATTATGATACTTGATCAATCACGAGATGTGATTGTTAATTTTAAGATAAAACATAAAATCTAAAGTAGTCTAAAAAATAAATAACTTACATGAATGTTGAATGAATGAATTTGTAAAGTATGGCTACCTTACAAAAATAAAGCAGCATTCTTACCTGAAACAAAGCAAAAATTATAAATAAAATGTATTTTTGTAACATTTTCTACGTATTAAAATTTAAATAAATAAATACACATACCGAAAATATCTATTAATTCTATTTTTCGTTCGCTAATATCTTTATAGCTAAATTGCAAGTAAGTACATAATTGTATGATTATAATATGCTGTTAGACTTTAATAACGAGTTTTTAATAGTTATTAGTAAATTATTTTAACTTCAAGTAAAAACTTCATAACAAAAACGTCCTTAAAAATTAAATTCATAATTATATTTCTAGGAGTTCAATAAAGTCGATATTCAAAAATTTGGTCATATCAAACCCATAATGTTTTATTTATTTAAATGTATTCTAAAGTAGTTATATGTGGTATTACACATTTGTTAATTCGCGCAATAGCTTAACATTGATTAATTAATATAGTTACCAACTTAACTTAACAAAATAATTTTAGAAAATATCTGTGACAATAAATATTTTGATTTAATGACATAGGATGAATATGAAAGAATACAAACTGTCAACTCATTTTATTTTATCTGTGATTTCATAATTTCAGTATTGTTTTCATTGCGGCTATAAAAGCAAGAGGCAAAAGTAAACTTGATATACTGCCATAACTGATGCAGTATATTTTTCCGCGGTTTCCTTCAGAGCCTTAGTTTTTATATTTTTTTAGGCGCATTGCTTCCAGGAAGGATACGCTGCGGTTAAAGTTTTTTTACACTTTATGTAAAAGAAAAGTCGATTTCATTATAAGAGTGTTTTATTTTTACTTGGTGAAAAGTCTTAATAATGAATTCGACTAAAGTTATTTTAGATAAAGTCGCTTAAAATATTTTTTCTAATCATTCTTGGGGCAAAAAAAAAAAAAACAATTTGCAAAAAGGTTTACGTTAGGCAAAAAAATTAAATGTTTTATTAATCCGTTTGTTAATATGTTGAATTATCTTGCTGAATAGTACGTAGTACCAAAATACATAAATTTGTAACTTGGTAACCCCTCTCCCAAACAAGTTACAGACATCTGAAAAAATTTGACAAAAACAAATCTACAGCCTTTTTATGTTATTGCTGTAACAATTGGTACAAAACCATTTGACCTCTGAACCATTTGTTGTTGCCTCATAAAACACCAAAGAAACAGATAATTTTACACGGGGAATTAGCAAGCAAAAACATAAAAATAATGTGAAAATCTATGACTGTCCTCAACCTTATTACGGACGCTTCCGAGAAAACGTATCCAAGGCCGTATTACATCACCAATTACTATTGTGTACTTATTATGCACTATTAAGTGGTTATCTATTGCTTGTTTACCTCCTATTCATTAATACAATAGCTGTACAAAACCGGCATTGGACGCGATAATTTTAAAGTGATCTCACTTGCAATTTTCTTTTGTATATTTAATGCATCTCACGATTGCTTGACTACATTGAAACTGCAGTGTTATATTGTATGAAATAAAGACGATATAAAGTGCCATCGTGAAATGATATTCCAATATCTTAATATTTATATTATGACCTTCGTACTATGATATAACTAGCGTACCTACTAGGTTAAGTGCGTATAATTTATTCAGTACGTTATGCGGTTTCTATGCAAATGTTATTAGCATCCTCAGTTAATAAATAAAGTGTAATATTTTATACTCATAAATAGAAGAATACTTACCTACTTTTTTATCATAATGATGTTGCGATTAAGTATGATATTTTTAATCCATTTACACAACATATACGCGTAAATGCTTTGTGATGTAATTATGACTCTATGCTTATCTATTGTATATGGTTAAAGAGGTGTTTAATGGTAGCTTTTTGTGGTTCAACTCCGGGTGAATCAACGCCACAATTATTACTATGTAATAAATAACAGTAGTGTTAAGCTAAGCAGTATTGTATTCTGGTTAGAAGGGTAAGGAAAAAACACTTATATGAGGCTCTCCAACCAAGTCTTCAGGAAGTCTGTCTTCCTATGTGGTGTATCTCAGTTATATTATCAGGCGATCAGGTAGGCAGTTAGTAAGTAGGTAGGCAGTGGCGATTTACTACCAGGGCTGTATGCCCGTTTAAAAATGCATTTGGAAAAAAAATCGATGGTCATGTCATCTGAAAAACAGCGCTGTTCGGGGGCTAAAGCTGAGCTGTTTCCTATTTTCCCCTTGCATTTTGACTCATGATATGTTATATAAGTAGTTTTTAATCTCTATGGCAATAAATGATTTGTTTATTATTAGGTATGTCTAGTGTGATCATTTTACGTGATCTTCTATTAAAAAACTAGTCTGATAATAATTGAGTTAAATTACGTTGAACTGCATACACAATACTGGGATTGTCACAATAATATGTTACCTTGTAGTTAATTCATAGTAACGGATTACGCCGGCTACCTACAGTATCGCAACATACATACCAACATTATTTTACTTAGTCTTATTTTTACTCATGTAGTTAAGTTTGTTTTGTATCACTTTTTCAAAACATATGTGTAGTCTTAGAATTTAATACCGGAACTAAATATTTACGAACCAAAAAGTGGTCATGCAAACCATTGTAATGTACCTTGTCGTGTTAGTAATACACTAACATCAGTACATTTTGATTATATATTTAAATTTTTCATAAATTTGTAATGTCTTTCGTGTCATAGGGCCCATGAACATACAAAAAGATGAATACAGACCTAGGAAAGGGTTCGAAACTTTAAACCTCTCTTTATCAGATTTGTATAGGCTTCACTCTGTCATTCGGATAGTCTAAGAAAAACAATAAAAAGAACAAAACATCTTCGTGTGCAAACGAGCATGCAGTTCACCTAATGGTTAGTGACTACTTATTTATACTCAACCCCAGATAAGAACAGTCACCTGAGATTGGCCACAAATGTGTTGCTATCCCTGAGGACTAAGTTAGAACGCCTCTGGTTAGTCTGTACCTCTTAACACCCTTCAAACTAGAACACAGCAGAGCTATAAGCTACACTGCCGTTATAAGGTAGAAATAGGTGTGGCAGTGGCGCCGACGGAATCGAACCTCATGGGGTTCTTCCACCTGTTTTATGCGCATGAATGACACCTGCAAATACTTTGAAGTAACCTGAAGATAATTCAATTGAAATTATTTGTATACATCGTATACATTCTGGCGCTACTCTCCCGCGGTCGCCGGCAGAAAACGATAATTGAACAATTAATCACCGACGAAATGATGATGAAAAATCGACGAACATTAATGTAATTAAGCGAATGTAGCGCGCGCCGACAACTGATTTATTGACTTCTGGCATAACATAATAATGTTGTTAATACGCTATCAAATATATTATGAGCGTGGAGAGATGATTGTACTTATGGCAGGCTGATTTTCTTTCGCTCTGTGAATACTGTCGTTTCGAAAGTATTTTGTCTTATTGTTGGAAATACGTCTCAACAACTAGGAGAGCTTTGAGATGAGCACAGCATAGGTAAGTGGGTGACCCGTGCTGGTAATTCTCAAAAAAACCAATAAGGTCTTCGACTAAGTTCAATTGCTAATCAATGATAACAACTGAGATCGACGGTTAAGGAATGGTGCCTCCGAAGAACCACTGGCGGTGTAGTCAGGGAGACATATACATACGAGGCGATCCATCTTAGTCCTCAACGGTAACAACGCATTTGTGATCAATCTCAGTTAAGACTCTGTTCTTATCTGGGGTTGATTACAAATATCCATGGGCGGCAGTGGCCACTTACTATCAGATAGACTGTATGCTCGTTTGGTACTCATAATATTTAAAAAAATGCAAACAAACTGTCTATACCCATGAATATGAGCATACGAGTATGCAAGACTTTCTGGCTTTATGGCTTTCTGGCTTCCGGTCGTGATGTATTATATCATATAGAATTGCTGGTATGTATCTAACTACTTATTGTTAGCTGGACTACATGTTTTACAAAATCAAAAATATCTAAAGTACAGTATTTTATAGATCTTCCTATACCTTTATAACCTTCAACATTGCCTAGCATAACTAAACGTTTACCTAATAACTTCTCAGTCCACATACCCCTGTTCCCCTATAAGCATGTACACGCTAAATAATTAGCTCAACCCGTTCATCTCGCGTTGTTCGCTAGTTTTACCACTTCACACGACCGTATTACCGTGATTGTTATCGAATGTGCATGTCACGACCGTTTGTGCTAATATGTCCACAAATGGCGGTTGGATTACGGTTTATATTAGCTAATGGTATATATGCACTGTACGACTATGTCAACCCATCACTGTCCAACTGCTAAGCATGAGTCTCTTTTGGAGAATAATTGGGGATACCACTCCTGGGCACGTTTATTCACAGAGCGAGCGGGTTCGAGGCCATAGTCCACCAGGTTGATCAAGTGTGGATTGATAGTGTCCGTACACTTCTGTCATTATTGTTGTCCGCACTATATGTTGTGGATGCATTATCAACGCGCCCAACAGCATGGGTCTTTATTGAGAGCACGGGATGCGCCACTGCTAAACAAGTGTCTTGTCTCAGATCGAGAGAGTTTTAGGCAATAGCCACTACGTTGATCAAGTGTGAATTGTTAGAGTTTTCATATCTCATATTTTTTCTTACTTCATCATCATCATCATCATATATAACTGTGATTGTTACAGTTATATATGATTCCTCACAATAAATTCATGTATATTTCCGCGTAAAGTTTTTTTAACATTTTTATACATACACTTTTAAACATTTAGTTTATTAATAACTTTATATTAATCATTTAAAAGTAAAAATAATAATAACATATTTTTCATATCTCTCTTATTGAGAACAGGATAGATACATTTCAAATAACGACACTAATATTGACACTATACTTAGTGCCTAATCAATATTGTCGTCACGAATATTTTCCGTTAACACACACACACACTCGCACAGCACACACATGTACTATCACGAACACGTACACACATACGCAGTGGTACTAACCAAATTGGCACACAACAGTATGCATGCAGTATGCATTTAGCATAGACTTGTTTGCTCTCACACGGAAGGCAAAAGCTTTTTAGCAGCGCAGCCTAGTTTTCTACGTTATACGGCTCAGTCAGATAATTACGTTTACTGGTCTATTTCGGATATTTTCGAGATAATTGAGAACAAAAATACGTTTCTGTGAATGTTAAGAATTTTTTTTGTGACTTGGCTTGACTTTAGAGGTACCATAAGATTAATTAATGGTAGATCTCAGTTAGGGGTTATTAAATTATTAAAAAAGGTATTAAATTACGTAAAAACAAAGTGTTTTTTTAAAAGCGGCGAATTTTTTTTCATTTTTAATTCACTTTTACATTGGCGTACCATGATCTAATTGTAAATGTGTAAATATGTAATAATTTAACTAAACTACTGACATTGTCTTAAAAAGAAAAAAACTCGACTGCTTAAAACCCTTTTATTTCTGTTTTCAGGCACCACATTTAAAAATTATAGCCTATGATGAATGGAATTTTCAAAAATTAAAGTAGCCTTTGTTAGGTCCTATACCTTAAGCTCTCCAGTGAAAGTCCCATCAAAAACGGTCCAGCTGCTTAGAAGATTACCTCGGCCAAACAGTCGGACAGACAGACAGACAGACAAACATTTACCTATGCATTGTGTAAAAAAATATTATTTTGAAATCACAAACAGACACTTCAATTTTATTTATTCGTATAGATATGAAAAAATGTCTCGATTTTAGAACGTAACAATGTTACGAATGCTAATGAGTTCATCGCTATCCTATCTGTAGGTACTTGTGCTCTTGCATTCTTTTACATAATGGTGGCAAATGAAACAACTAATTCAAGGCTGCAGTCAATTTCTAGATGTTTTTCAGATATTTATTTCACAATAACAAGAGTTTTTACTAATCTTTTTACATATCCCATTGTTATTATTTCTTTAGTTATTTTGCAACTAAAGAAGAAACGTAAAAATATAACAATAACGTGAGGACCTACTTGTACCTAAATAATGTGTTTTAATAAAATGGTAATCTAAAATGCCGCATTTTGTATCTTTCTCGCTCACACAATATAGCGAACGTGCGAGAGGCGTATAGAAATACTGCTATTTTAGTTTACGGTCTTTATTAAATCGAGATATACCTAATTGTTTGCTTAGTTTTTGTTTAATCAGTTGCACTGTAGGTTTCTCTTAACCTCGATGGCTGTAAGCCTCTGTGACGTCATATTGTATTCGATCCATTTAAATTTAAATTGTAACAGTCACGCCAATATAAAGATTGCAAGTAAATATTATAACTTATTCTCATGTTTCAGTCACGAATCTCACGTAAAGAGAGTTTAAACAGGTCAAGCAAACATACGCTGTGTTAACAAAAAACATAACTACTATATAACAAATGATTAATTATTATTTGAAATTAAAAAAAAGCCCGAGCGCACGGATGTATCTACACATTCTACATGTTCCATTAGCGTAAGTTGACATTATCAACATATATTTATTAAATTTGTAGAGAGTATTAAAAGTTTCACTAAATTCGATCGAGTCGTTTCAAACATTGTCATGTTCACAGACGGACAAATTAATAAAAAGGGATGACTTTTCTTATTCTGTTTTACTACTCTGGTAGTAAATAAGTTTAGCTGATGATATATTATATATGTGAAGTCAGATACTACAATGTATCGTATTACAGATATAAGTAGTCAATTATCCACATAGTGCCTAATAAGCAAGCAGGGTATAAAAACTTGTATTGTTTACTTGTGCTTATTACCCGTATTGCCCCACTGCGAGCCCTATTGACCCAGATAACTTACAATGCAGCGAATACGTTGGTTATGTGTTACAATTATATTGCCAGGTGAAGGTAAGGTTAGGTTAGGTTGATCTAACATAAGGAATCCAGGGTAACTCTCTATTGCCATATAAAATATTAGCTTTTGCCCGCGGCTTCGCGCGCGTTAAATTACATATAAACCTACTTCTTGAATCATACTATCTATTAGAAAAACTGCATCAAATTCCATGGCGTAGTTTTAAAGATACATACACACAGTTTTAAGATATATACACATAGTTTTAAAGATACATACATTCGCACACATACCTAATGACAGACAGCGGAAAGCGACTTTGTTTTATATTATGTAGTGATTTGACAACGACGCGAGGCGGAGCGGTGACCCGATCAGACACGTAGTGGGTCTCGGGTTCGATCCCCGGTCAGACAGGAATCTGAATGTTGAATTTAGATTTCTACTCTGAGTCTGAGTGTTTGTGTATTCGTCTTTGTGTGTGTCATGGCACCTTCGTATAGCATGCCATTTTGGTACCCCATATTTGCGTAGGTTTTATATGGGTGATCAAATGATACTAAAATAATACATTTTTATGGAGTGGAATTTGATCACCCAGGCCATGTCACCCGGCTGATAAAAATGGAATAGACCAATCTTTGTGCGGGGCTATGAATATAGAAATATATTTTATTTTCAAGCAATGACCCATTTAACGTTAGTTTGTATTTTCATCGACATTAGGTAATATCATGCCGTTAAATTTAAAATCGCCAATATTTTTTTGATAGGTTAATCTAACGAGTTCCCTTAAAATTAATCATACTAATATAAATCGCTACTGTTTACCTGCAATTTTTACTGAGGCGTTGTTTCTTTACTTTCTTTACATTATCTTGTAAAACACTACATATTGAGAGACAATTTAAAAACTCGCAATTGGGACAGCGTTCATTAGAGAATAATACTCGTAAACCTCATTTTTTACTCGCAACCACTACGCCATTGTGTTACGCGAATACTTTTTCTGGTTGTTTATTATCCGATGAAAATGTTACAAGTGTGTCTCATGTTACTTATGGTGTTTGTGTTCATTCTGTCAAATGTCAACATATATTTTTTTAACTTGAAGACTGGACGGTAGAAACACCGCTTAATCTATTTCTGTCATTTATACGGTTTAGGTTTTTATACGATATTTTTTAAGAAATTAATGTATCTTCTTAGGATTTAATTATGATGTCTATTGAATATTAAGTGGTCACAGCCATTCATATATTTTGTAATCAACCTTAAGCAAGACTGATTCAATGTCCGTGGTAGGCTACATATACGCTGCTACGAATTAGTTGGAGTTGGATTAGTTTACCAAACACTTTTTCCTTTACTATTATCCAATGATGTTGCTGCTTTGAAATTTATTTATCTATTTATTATTTAATCAAAATTAATAGTTTTAGAAACACATTAAAACTAAGCGTAAAAAAAGTTGATCTTGAAGCCTTAAAGCGCGCTCCGCCAGTCAGTCCTAAGCGATAGTACTCGTGGGTCGTTCGAGTAGGCAGATTAATTTACTATTTCATTTAAACGTTAATTTTATTTTTATTACAAAATGTATATTATACATATATCCAACATTATACATACATAGGAACCTACATACAAAAGTGGAACGAAAGGTGGTAGAACATAGAGTTCGTCGAACTACATAGTAGTTCAAATCCGGCGGCACCACCGCCACACGTATTACAGTCTTATATCAGTAGTGTTAAGCACTACTGTGTTCTGGTCTGAAGGGTGTGATAAGGGAGACATACTTATCCGAGGCCTTCCAGCTCAGTCCTCGGAGGTAGCAACGCATTTCAACCTTAGGTAGGAACTTGATCTTATCTTGTTGATTACAGATGTCCATGGGCGGTAGTAGCCACTTACCATCAGGTGGACTGCATGCTCGTTTGCTCCATCGATGATACATAAAGAAACATAACGTATGTTTTTCCATATTTTTCTATGTTTTTCCAATGCCCGGAAAACAAATCTAGACTCCCGTCAGTAACAGAGTGTAGCGTTAATAAAATCACAGATAGTATCGCTACGACAAAGGACGGCCGCGGGCGATGTCGGAGCCGCAGACACGGCCATCGGGAAATATTTTTAAAGCTGTCGAATACAGTTTTGAAAAAAATATATCAACAATTCTACAGTCAGCGCGGCAAAGAGCTGTCTCAGGCGAATATCGATATAGAAACATAGCAAAAAATAATGAAATAAATATTCCGGAACAAGACTCATTTAATAGTTTTTTTTAATATGTAGAGACAACATAGCTAAAGAAATTGCAAGCAAAATGTTTGCAAATGGTGTTTTAATTTTTTTAAATAAAGAACTTGTAGAGATTTTCTCTTCTATTCAAAAGCACGATAAGACTTAGCTATAACATAATTTGCCTTTGACTGATTCACCTTCGATTTGACAAAAATAGGGATGATTTTATTAAAAAAGTATTTTTCGCAAATATCCCAATACTAGACCTATATCTAGATTTCTGCACAATTTTTTACAGTCCCTGAAAATCTAATCTAGACTCCCGTCAGCAACAGAGAGTAGCGTTAATAAAATCAGAGATAGTATCGTTGCGACAAAGGACGGCCGCGGGCGATGTCGGAGCCGCAGACACGGCCATCGGGAAATATTTTTAAAGCTGTCGAATACA
>DWPV01004372.1:0-13713 GCA_018251915.1 Urbanus proteus proteus
GGATTCGAACCCACGCCCACAGAAGTGGACTGCGACCTGAACGCAGCGCCTTAGACCGCTCGGCCATCCTGACGTTGAATGTAACTTCAAAATTACTAAACAGTTTTGGATTATTTTGTCCTCTTATATAATGTACTAGCTTTTGCCCGCGGCTTCGCACGCGTTAAATTATATATAAACCTTCCTCTTCAATAATCCGCATCAAAATCCGTTGCGTAGTTTTAAAGATTTAAGCATACATAGGTATATAGGGACAGAGAAAGCGACTTTGTTTTATACTATGTAATGGATGTTAAGAGATATTTACTTTTTTACATAAGCATATAAATTCAGATTATGTTCAAGTAATAAACGTAGCTACCGTGTGGTATCAGTCTCCAATAGCACCTCTCCATCTCTTTTAGTGGATGTCGTAGAAGTCTTTTAGTAGCAAACGAGCGTATATACCACCGGATAGTAAGTGGCCACTTCCACCCATGGACATTTGTAATCAACCCCATTACCATTTGTAATCAAATCAGAAATAGGTATGTAGGTAAGATTCTACCACCTTCATTTTACGTTACTGGCAACCTCCTATTAGAGGCGGTCTATGCAGCGGACCTCGGAAGGCTGATGAATTGATGGCATTACATGTTGTAGAGAGGATGACTACCACACATAGACATTATTTACATTAAGGGTGTAGTTTAATAGAATTATGGATATATTTTAATATAATATGCCTAACCCTTTCAACTTTAAGCTATAAATTTTAGCCGGTCAAAATTATAACTCATTGTTTAGTTTCTCCGTAGGTAGATAAAAATTAGAAGCTAACCACGGACTAAAAGACCTAGTTTCAGCCATTAAGTTATTGCTGATTTTTTACAGAATAATACCTTAGTTAGTAGCCGTAAAAGTATTTTTTCAAATGTAGAGAGAACTTTTAAACTACTGTTTGATAGTTTCCGATTAATTGCCACGCAGTATCGTGTGGCCTCAACATTGTTGGCTCTTAACAAAGACTCAGCTCTTTTAAGGGGACACTGAAGAGCCATCACAACTGTTCAAGATATATGGGGACTAGATGTGGTACGAATGAAAATTCCGTACATTGGATAATTTCCATGAATTTAAACGTCTTCTGTGCGACATAATACGATTATTTTTTCTTCACAAAAAACAAAGATACGATAATTATCTGTTTAAATATACTTAAATAATTATAAATAATTATATTATAACAAAAATATGTACATACTAGAGTTTAGCAATGACATCAATAAAACTTAGCCTCAATTTTTATAATTATTTAAAATCGTAACATATTACAAATTACTTGAAAATTTCTCAAAATGCCTATACCGTGTTAAAATAAACTATGTAGTTTTCATTTACGAATCAAAATATAAACTTAAATGAATTATTTCATAATTTGTCTCTTGACACTTCTAGTAGCTACAGATTTTCGTCACTCATCGGACATTAGCTAATAAAGTAGTTATCATTCAAAAAAGAAAATAAAAACTTAAACGAATTATTTCATAATTTATCTCTTGAGACTTCTAGTAGCTCCAGTTCTTCGTGACTCATCGGGCATTAGCTATCGAAGCGGCGTAATAGCCCGGGACAATGGCTCATATTGTGGCCCTTCATCCGTCTTTATGCTGGCTTATTGGGCTTAAGAATGATACAGGCTTTGATATAGAAAGTATTGATATTATTGAAAATAAGCTGCATACTAATATTGAATATATCGCTTTTAATAAGTGGTGTATCGTTTTTAATAATGGTGGTAGAACTCTATGTCGTTCGACTCCGGCGGCACCACCGTCACACCCATTTCTGCCTTATAACAGCAGTGTTATCACTGTTGTGTTTTGGTCTGAAGAGTGTGGTAAGGGAGGCATACTTATCCGAGGCATTCCAGCTCAGTCCTCAAGGGTAGCGACGCATCTGTAATTAACCTCAGGTAGGATTTTGATCTTATCTGGGGTTGATCACAGGTGTCCATGGGCGGCAGTGGCCACTTACCATCAGCTGGACTGCATGCTCGTTTGCTACTTCATTCATATAAAAAAATATGTCTTATTGCTGTGCACGCACGGGCCTCCTCTCAGAGTGAGAGCTATCACTATCACTACATAGTATAAAACAAAGTCGCTTTCCGCGATCTGTCCCTGTGTACATAATAATATGCACTGTGTACATAGATCTTTAAAATGCCGCAACGGATTTTGATACGTTTTTTAAATAGATAGAGTGATTTAAAAACAAGGTTTACGTGTAATTTAATGCGTACGAAGCCGCGGGTAAAAGCTACTTTAAATTAAAGTGTAATTAGTAATTCATATCTCATTTCAGAAAATACAGAATTTTAGTTTTTATTTCGCTTCTTAAACTAAACTTGATCTAGGAAGACGTAGGAACGCGATATTTATGCTAGTCAGACGCAGAAACGCCTCGCAAAGTAGGGCGGCTCCATTAGAATCCGCCTTCGTCCTGACTATTGGAGATAATAGGAATTGATCACGTGTTCTATTACTATTCTTCTTTATTCTGGTTCGTTGGAGTTAAGAAATGAATAGGTTTTAATCTGCGAGAAGCTTGAATCTCTATTACAAGAATATAGCGATTATTTTAAAGAATTAGTTGCCGCAACTCTTTTTATGTCCCACTGCTAGGCACGTCTTCTCCCACAACTGAGAGAGGCTTGGAGCGTACTCCACCAGGCTGCTCCAATGTTTTTTGAGGGGATACGGGTTAGTGTCCACGGAAACGCACATTAAATTTTTATTTTTGCCACTGGCGGTCACCCATCCATCTTCTGATCGCGCCCGACGTTGCTTAACTTTGTAGATCGGTTAAAATTTACGCTACGCTACAATCTAGATTGGTTAAGAATAAGTTATTACAAAATAACGTTTTCTACAGTGTTACCCACACAGTAAGATTATTTCCTGTGTCGTCAGTGCCATAGACACACATAGACAAATACACAAACACCCAGATCTACAACAGAAATCTACATTCATCGTTCATAAATCATTCATCAAACGGTGTATGTAATCCGATGTAGATAAAAATTATATTACTATCACATTTATCAAAAATAAAATAAACCAGTAAGCGAATGGTTTTTTTTTAAAGATAGCTTGTAAAACATAAAAGGTGCTACAATTACTTTTTTTTCTTATGAGAGGAAGTAGCAAATAAGCATGCAGTGTACCTGATAGTAAGTGGTTACTGCCACCCATGGACATCTGTAATCAACCCCAGATAAGATCAAGGTCCTACCTGAGTTTAACCATAGATGCGTTGCTACCCCTGAGGACTAAGTTGGATTGCCTCGGATAAGTATATCCCTCTTACCAAACTCTTCAGACCAGAACACAGTAGCGCTGAACACTGCTGTTATAGATAGAAATAGGCGTAGCGGTGGTGCTGCCGGAGTCGAACCACATAGAGTTCTACCACCTTTAACCACTCAAAGTATTTTAACCAAAATAGATTTCATTAGATAAAAAGTAACCTTATCTATAAATGAAAGGTGTGAACAAACTTACATTATGCATCAAAACTAAAATATAGAGGTAGGTTGGAATATAAAAATATATTTTTCAAAATTCATTTTCAGGCGCGACGCGACGTCACAGCTTCGACACTTTAACTTACATGGTGTCTGGTGCAATTTAAAAGTGGTAAGAGGTAATTTATTTATAGACGGTTTTACTCGTGCGTGTCTATGCGTCAATCAGAGTGTAGCCATTAATAGTCACTGCTTCTCAAGTTTTACTTCAATACGAATTGTTAAAGAAGTTCTACTCATTTAACACGCTCTGTACTGTATCATGCCTACTTATACATTGATTCTTGATTTGATGCTTAATAAAATATTTTTTGTTTTTTACAGCTAAATAATAGGTAGTCTAGGCGACTTAGCGAAACTTACAAAGAAAGTTCTGAAATAGTTGGCAACACTGGTGGTGGGTAGATGCAGATGCATATCCATGATTATTTTTTCTTTCTTTCTTTCTAAAAAAAAATTGCCCTGACGTCACCCATAATATTATTCAATAATAAGCAGTTAGAACTTCCATAAAATTAAATACATTTTTTATTAAACTTGTACATGTTTATAAACGCCAAAGTCTCAATATTGTCCTGTTCTTCACCAACTACCAAATTTTTTAGAACCTGCAATTATCGCTCATCTCATAACTTGCACCACACCCCACCCACACGTGTGGTGTGTTTATTATTCGCTGTCATCGAAAACGCACCGTCCGCGCCACTCGCAAGCCGCACCCCACTTCCACGTGTTAACTACTGCATCAGGGTTAATGAATGCGATGGGAATCAAGCTTATAACTATGCTCACTGGGTATGCTTAACTTCATAATTCTGAAACTGAATTAATTATCTATACAAATAAAATAAATTGAAGTGTCTGTTTGTGATTTCGAAATAACAATTTTTTATTCAGTTCATATAAAGTATACACGATACCTACAACGAAAATGCAATTTAAAAACAATTGTCTGTCTGTCGGTCTGACTGTCTGTCTGTTTGGCTGAGGTAATCATCTAAACGGTTGGACCGATTTTGACGGGACTTTCAGGGCGCATACGCGCGCTGTCGCGGGAGAGCCGGATGGCATTTATGTTTAAAATTTATTCTTTTTTGTTTTTTATGTCCCACTGCTGGGCACGGGTCTTCTTCTACAACTGAGAGAAGCTTGGAACGTACTCCACTACGCTGCTCCAATGCGTGTTGGTGGAGGGTATACGGGTCGATTTTTTTCAAACCGCCGTAAGGCCTCCGACAAGGTTTAACGACTATCCAACGATAACAATCGCGACCCTGTCGGTCGCGTGCCCTACAAACACGAAAACGCGCATGAAATTTTTACCACTAGCGGTCACCCATCCATCTACTGGCCGCGCCCGAAGTTGCTCAACTTTGTAGATCGGTTAAGATCTACGCAATATGTAGGGCTATGCGCGGTTCTACGCGGCTTAAAAAGCAACCTAAGGAACTATAACAAAGAGTATTTACGTTTCGGTGAAGCAAATTTACCGAATTTCTAGAAGTCCCGTAAAAGTTTGCCAGTAATGTAGAGAATCAATACGCCTAGTATTTAGGGTGACCCCACCGCTAACTGTGTGGGGACAAGTCAGAGGCAATCATTCCACGCAATTTGTTCTCAAGTGGCAGTGAACACGTAGTCTAGTTTTCTATCGGTAATCATCTTCCCTCATAGATATAAAATACGACCCTAATGTTTCTGAGGGTATTTAGTTGGTCCACGATATAACACTAGGGTGTGTCTGAGTCTTATAGTAGATGTGTGATATTTTCCCTACCAATATCTCCTCTACTACACCCTTCAAACCAGAATACACCAGCGGTTAATACTGGTTAGACAGAAATTGGTGTGACGGTAATTCCGAAAAAGTTAAACTACAAAGCGTTATTATCTTTAAAATATAATGCACAGAAACTTGCTGTCCATTAATATTAGGTGGTTACTACCATAGGTTGGGTTGACCATAGTCCATACTTACCTAAAATTCAGTTATGGCAGGAGTTAATAATACTGATCATACGTTGATACCTCAAGAATTAAGCCAGAACGCCTAATACATATAAGACCATGTACTTTACCTGTCAAACGAATACAGCAGGCTTATCGCAACTAAAGCAACGCTTTAAGCCAAGTATAGACTTAAATTTTCGAAACTACTTAACATAACTTAACATCTCGCTTGCTAGCTTACTTTTCTATTGCATAAAACCCCTTAATGTTAAGTATTTTAATCCCTTATCGCAATATTTCTAACAGCGTCAACTCATAATATTAGAGTCAGAGGACGCACAATAAATTGTCTTGTCTAGACCACATTTAATGTAATAGAGTACTATGTGATTACGATGTGTGACGTATATTTACGTCATTAAAATAATTAAGTACATGCTTTGCCACGACTCCACAAACACTTGTCTCGATTAATATACGGTAAAAAGCATGATGTATTTTTGTTGTCGTAATATCACGGGCTGGAGTATCAACCATATACATATATTATTTTGTAAACTAATGCAGCCATTTAAGGTCGGTATATGATTTTCAGGCTGAAATCACTTAGTTATGCTAGGCACGGTTTTTGCAAAAAAAGCCACGGTTTTTGCCATTGCGGCAAGTCTGGAGCAAAAAATCAGTATTCTCTACTAACCGTTAGAAAATTGACCTCTCAATATTAGTTCTAATCCTTAGATTAGAACTTTTCAAAATAACTTGTCTGAACAAGTTATTTTGATTTTTGAAGTTCGTTTTATTTTGGAAGAATACCTGAATAGGACTGTAATAAGTTAGATATTACAGTTACCATAGTAAAGGTATAATGAATCCTAATTATTATAAACGCGAATGTTCGTTTATTTGTTTGTTTGTTTGTTTGTTTGTTTGTTTGTTTGTAACGCGTTCACGCTTTAACTACTCAGCTGAGCGTTATCAAATTTGGCACACACATTGCCAGGGGTCCAAAAAAGGAAATAGAGTAAGAGGAAATAAAAACATGGATACTAATAACCTGATAATATATAATAACATTTATATACCTACAACCTACATACTTTTCTACCTACCGTTTCTTGATTTGATCTTGATGATGAATGAATTCTATTCGTATCATACTTGAAGCATAGAAACCCAACCTATGTATTATAAATGCGAATGTACACGCACACATTAACGCGGGTAATAACTAATATATTATAAATAACGCTTTTAGATTCAAAATTATGTGTTTTAAGAAAGATATGAACTCTCAAACAATCAGTCCCAGAACTCATAGAGATGTGTGTATTGATATTAGTAACATTTTGGAAATTCAAGTTCTGTTCGTAAGAGCGTAGCGGTATCTAAGTTACCCATATACTGTAACGTAACCCAACGCTGCACTTGAGAGGTTACTTTTAATAACTTAACGGATTAAACAGTAAGGGTATGTTCTCATCAGTAGATAGTAGGTATATAAATTACGAGTAATATTAAAACTAGTATACTGAATCCTATGTTCTATACAAATAAATAAAATTAGAGTGTTTGTTTGTGATTTCAAAATAAAAAGATTTTACTCAATGTATATGAAAGTATATGATATCTATAACATAAATGCAATTAAAACATTTTTTATCTTTCAGTCTGTTTGGCTGACGTAATCTTCTAAACGGCTGAACCTATTTTAACGGGAATTACACTGGAAGGTAGCTGAAAGTCTAATTCGTAACGTAGGCTGATGGCTAATAGGATAGGATAGGCTAATTATTGAAAGTCATCTAATTTTAAATATATGTATCTTTACTTACTCCTTATAATACCAGCTGTCTACTACTGGATGTCCAGTTATGAGAAATACAACCGTTTTGGAGATTATCCAGAACAAACAAGCTAGATGACGGACAGACAGACAAGATAATTATAATCGTAAAATGTAAAGTATTTTAATAAAAGTATAATTTCAGACTCGTGTAGAAGCAGTGTAAAGCGCTTATGAAGCGATATTTATTTCGTACCTAAGCTGTGTCGACTTAATATTATCCAATTAAATGTTAGTACAAATATAACAGGGCTCAGACATATGAGTCGCGGTATCCAAAAAAAATATATAATCATTTCAGGTTTTTTTCTTATTCCCACATTAAGGGAAAATATAAGGTATTTTTGATTCCTAAATATTATAGTATTGCAGACCTTGAAATCCTTGAATTCTTAGTATCACTACATAGTATAAAACATAGTAGTAGCTTTCGCTGTATATCCCTATGTATGCTTAGATTTTTAAAACTAGCAACGGATTTTGATACGTTTTTTTAATAGATAAAGTAATTCGAACGAATTAGATTAGTAATTTAACGCGTGCGAAACCGCGGGCAAAAGCTAGTAATATAATATGTGTTAATATGATCTTGATTTGTGGTGGCACTTTTGTACCTGCGACCATCTATCAGCAAAGCACCTGTGATTGTCTTTAGAAATAACATTTTTGCGATATGAAGTTACTTGCAGATCCATGAACGATAGTAACCACTTATCATCATCTGGATTGCATGCACGTTTGTAAATCCAATCATATTTAAAAAATATATTAATTATCTTACAATGTTCTATAGTTATGATTTTGTTGTCAGTACACTTATGATTTACGCGCTATCTACAAATCTAAATTCTGGGACAAAACTCAACAATCTTATAACCGGATTTGAAACTTTAGTTATGTACTTAACGTGATGTTAATGTATACAGGTGTCAATCCAAGATCACAAATCTTGGCGTCTGGCGTACTATGTTTAATACATTAACTAATACATAATCGATACATGAACGATTAAGCCAAAGCTGTACCATTTTCGATGAAAGAACGTGCCTTCAATACACTAGACCAATCAATATCCATCCACATTCGCATCACGTCATACGAAAACAGCAAACAGATGCATGCCTGATAGGTAACATAATGTGTTGGCGGGTGTACATATGGTTTGTTAGGATTGCGCACACTGCGACGAAAGCTGAGATATAATAAAACTTGATAAAATTTATTATCGCTTAACTCACATTAGTTCTTGTGCTTGCAGATTGCAGAAGACTAACTTGCACTTGCACCATTACTAATGGTTTTAAAGGAGCCGTTGGTGATTCAGTTCCCGTGAAATCATCGTTAGATTTTTTCCAGCCTAATAGCAGAATTGTTAAGCGTTGAAGTGTGTGGTAAGGGCTACAAACTTACGCGAGGCGTTCCAACCTAGTACCTACTTCGGAATAACAACGCCTCTTTGGCTAATTTGTGGTATTCCATATCTATTTAAAAATGCACGTAGAAATCATCTAAGAACTTGACAAGTAGCATTTTCCTGCTTCTAACAAACACTGTATCTCTTCGCTTACACTTTGCACAAGCTCGAACCTCTACCCCGGATGTGTTTTGTGATTCGCGAGATAGGTTTCGGCCGAAGCTATTTTATTGAAAAGCAGCATCACAATCTACTGATGTAACAACCGGGTGGTACGCTAAACTCCGGGGTTTACGGCCGGCGTGAATTTTTAAAGCGATGATAAAATGGCCAGCTTTTAGCTCTCAGGTCGTGTGATATTTTTATGAAGTAAGTAAATATTTAATCTTAAGTTTATTACACGAGATGTCTTTTAACACAGTGTTTTTCATTATTTTCTATTTTCAATTAAAAACGAACATGCAATCTACCTGATAAGTGGATACTGCCAAGGATTTGGGTCGGTGGAAGACTAGATTGAAACGCCTTGAACATAGAGAACTGAGAACTAGACATACTAACAATTAAAATTGAAGTGTCTGTTTGTGATTTCAAAATAACAACTCTTTACTAAATAGGTACACATGAAAGTATACACAATACCTATAAAAAATGCATTTTTTTACTGTCTGTCTTTCTGTCTATTTGGCTGAGGTAATCTTCTAAACGGCTGGACCGATTTTGACGGGTCTTTCACCGGAAGATAGCTGAAGGTTTAAGCATAAAACATTAGCGCGCGCTCCGTGCATGCGAACGCCGTCGTGGGAGCGCGGGATATACGTTATGCGTTTAAATAAGTACGCCTTTTTACTTATTTAACGCGGGTAAAACCACGGAAATCAGCTAGTTATAACTAAATTCATACTGAGAAACTACTTATTCCTAATCGAAGGCAATCATTTAACCACAAAATCAGGAAGTAAGCATTTAACTACGCTTAATCACCAAACTAAACCATAATTTGTTTAGTCATTCGAAATGTCGCCAAGCTGTCTGGCCGACCCTAAACATAAGCTTTAGGGCCTAAAATCGCTTGCAATCAACATCGACAATCGAACGTGTTCACATCAAAACATCGACACACGTGCTTCGGGAATTAGGGCTGTATTTGATACCCTTGATGATACAAGAGTATCAGTTACATATCATTTGTTCACGTCCAAGACATCGTAAATTAAACTGATGGCCGACAAGCAGTGGGAATGTTTTCATGTTTTATTGAGAAATAAAAACATCCTACGTGACAGTGAATACAACAATCTGTGTTTAATAGTTATAATCACTTTCAAAGTGACATTGAGAAATACTGCTCACCACACCAAAAGAAACAAAGTAGTTACCTACCCCTTTGTATGAGAAACTATGAAAAAATGTATTTTCTAAAAAATGAGCCCTTTCCACATTTCATCCTTATAAGCAACACTAGCACAGGCGCTATACTGCAGGTTGAGATATACTTGTATATTTTTTTAAATGAACGCGTTCAATTCCCGGCTAGGTAAATAGATTTTTCGAAAATGTAATGATGACTTTTTAATTTATCAAGATCTTAAGTCTAAAGTATTAAGTAAGTATACCTACGTAAGTTTAGGCGTTTCTCGCTAATCCTTATAGTTTTGAATTCCCGCTTGCACGCACATTTAAAAATCACCCTATATACTTACGCGTCACTTACTAATTTAACCTACTTGGGTAGAAATATACCTTTGACTTCAGGATGGAGTTCAAATCCATGAGAAGTTGTTTATAGAGATCATAAACATCACAGATCGTTTTGCGTAATTACCTTATTAATTGCCTTAAAGATTAAACAAACACAAAATTGCCCTCAAAATCAACACCCAAAGAATTGAGCTATCATTCATAAAGATTCAACCAATAGATCCCGACAAGCAAACAGCATTCCCAGGGGCGTTCTAAGAAACCCTTTATCAAAAGCTTAGACTCAAAACTTACCTATTAGGATAATGCGATATTTCCTTCGGAGGCGGCATGGGGGTTGGGATCCGACGCCCCCCCTTCATCCCCCCTCCGTTCATGGTTGTCTCGCACTGCAACAAAAACAGTCTTCATCACACTCTAACAGATGAGCTATGGGATTTGTATGGTGCTTAGACAGAAATTATAGGCACTACTTGGAGTGTAGCTTAGAATAACGCTCTATGTATCACACTTTTTGTCTTAATAATTTAAAAACTAGTCTACTAATAATAAACATACTAAATTAGGGTGATTATAGTACAATTAATGCTGTATTTCCTCCTTATCGATATAAGACAATTAAGAATCTTAATTTCATTACGGATCAATATTAATTACTTTGAATAAAGAAATTAATGAAAAATGTACCTAATGATTCAAATTACATTTATTTTTACATTTACATTTACGAGTATAATACTCTTAACTACAAGTATAAAAGAGCTGAACAACTTAAGACAGCTGAACTGATTTTCTTTCAATCAAAGGTTACAACAATCAAATTAATTGTAAACAGAAAAATCTAATTCAAATTCGTTTTTTTGGAGTTACGAGGCCACAAACAGATAGCCGTAAAATTATACACCTTTTGTATCCTTACGTGTGTCGTGTCATTTTGTTTAGGAAAAAAAATTCGTTCAATTTATCATATAGTCTTTATATAGGGTACCTTATTACCTATCTTACAAGTCAAAGATGTTCCTCGAAATGCTTAAAAAACAAAGCAGCAAATACAAAAAAGAACAAGAATTTTCTAATAAATCCTTCCATCCCTTTGCTTACCTTTGAAAGGTATTCGGTACAAATTATTAGCAGATATAATATAAAGTGGCTTCCAACCTCATTCGCCCTTTCGTTAAATATTTGCTCGCTTCAAAACTTTCTCTGATCTCCCTACAATATTGAGTTCTTAAGTACTTTTTGCAAATATCCAATATATTTCTAAAGCAACATATGGATGGCTTTGCCGTGTTTTAATTCGAGAAACTTATAATACATACACATTACAATAAGTAAATATGTACATTTTTGTGTCTACGTGATGTTTACATGATGGTAAGCGGCCACTGCCGCCCATTAGAGTCAATTAAATACGTAAGCCTATTGTGAAATAAAAAAAAAAAAATAAAAAAAAAAAAATATTATTTAGAGAGAGAGAGATTGAGTCTTAGGTCCACAACAGATGTGTTGCTACTTCAGTGAACGAAATTGAAACTTTTAAGACATTTCAGTATAATAGTACCTACCTTTTCTTTAACACCGTTCCACCAGAATACAGCAACGCTTAACAGTGAAGCTATAATTAAGACAGAAACGAATGTGGCGGTGGTGCCTCAGGAATCAAACCTTCAAAAAGTGCTTCAAAATGTTATCTACCTACCTATATTTCCAACGTAAAATAACTATCACTACATATTATAAAACAAATTCGCTTCTCGCTGTCTATCTCTGTTACCTTAGATATTAAAAAATACGCAACGGATTTTGATGCGGTGTTTTTCAATAGATAGATTCAAGAGGAAGGTTTATATGTAATTTAATGCGTACGAAACCGGGGGAAAACACTACTTAAAAATTTTAAAAAAATACTCCACGAGTAAGCTGATAAGAGTAAAAAAATCATAGAAAATAATATTAAGACATTTCTTGAAACAGCAATGTATGAATATAATACTAGACTCAGTTCAATTAATTAAAGAAAACTTTCACGTACTGATATCGTATCACCCTTATCACTCGACTAATAAATGCAGAAAGCGAGATGAATACCAACTTGTGAACTATGGATATGTCGTTTGAAACTTTGTTGTATGGTGCAAAGAGTTATTTTACAACAACAAGAGAGATCTGGATAGCTAGGATGTATAAGTCTTAGAGTTTGTTTCCAATGTCGCTTATTTTTTTTAATTAAAAGAATATTTTTACTATTATTATATTTTGGTTTAAAGATGGCACAAATTGTCATATTAATAACATACAATAAGTATTAACAAAAAAGATACAATTGAAAAAATAAAACCATAATATTTACGCTTCAAGAATATTTCCAAGAAAAATAGTGAAACGTTAGAATCTAACGAATAAACGTTCTAACTTATATGAAAATTTTAGTTTTTACTTACGTTTTATTATTGACACTTATGAAGCTTAGATAATCATTTCTGAAATTGATTACCATACAATAGAGGTAAGTGATCACCGTTATTCACTAACATCAGATCAACAAATTAAAAAAAGTCTTTATGACAAATACTTAGATAAACTCTTTCCTTTTGGAACGTCGGTAAAAATAACGCTTTCTACATTCAAAAAATGACGCTAAATAAAAGAAAACGTATTATCGTAAATCCTTAGTCCATGGAAACAGTTCCAAGTGACAGTGGAGTGGCACTGTGATAGCACTTTAGGCGTCTACAAACCATACGTTATGAGAACGGAGCTAGAATTCCACACGTACCTAATCTTTGTGGTCGGATGACAATGGCTGGTCCTGATTTACTGCTGGGATCTTAGATTTTAAAAATATCTATCTACCTTCTCGTATCATAAATAAAAACTGTTCTCTTTATCTCTTGGTTTAAAATGGGGGTAATTCTGTTTTTGTTCTTGCTTTCTTAAGGTAATAAAGAATATACTGACCTCTTGGTCGGCCACGGATCGAATCGTAGCATCTATACGAATAAATAAAATTGAAGTGTATGTTTGTGATGTTAAATAATGCATAATATGAAAGTATTCACGATACACAAATGACTGGCTGTTTGTATGAGGTAATCTTCTAAACAGCTGGACCGATTTTGACGCGACTTTCATTAAACGATAGCTGAAGGCGTAACATAGGTTACCTACTTTAATTTTTGAAAATCATTAGCGCGCGCTCCTTCGCATACGGACTCCCTCGACGGAGCGCGGGAT
>DWPV01004373.1:0-13712 GCA_018251915.1 Urbanus proteus proteus
ATTATATTTATTTTTTTAGACAAAATGTATCTGAGTAATATAAGTTTAATTGTTGATTGAAAAAATGGAACATAAAATGTATTATGATTTAATGTTTTTAATTTAAAATAATTGTGAGAATTTGAATGTAGACTCATAGCGGAAATTGATGAGTATGTTCTTGCAATATTAACAATAACAGCGAACTATATTGTAGGTATTTAAAATAATTTAAAATGTTTAAAACTTTGCGCGACGTATTAGGAAATCTTTTAAGCATACGAGAACGTACACGAATTCACACTGTACTTATTAAATTTCATCCAATTGCCTGACCGAGGACCAAACCCAGAACCTTTACCATCGCGACTGCGCGACATGGGTCCGTCAACAACCCAAACAACTTGCGCAAGGGAACAGATTCGTGAATTGTTTTTTGAAATGTTCCGTTTCGATATAATTTCGTCTGCAGTCATTTTACGGCCTCTGAACCTGGTCGTAATCTATTTCCCAACGCGCAAACACCATGACCGACCTTTGCCGATCTCTGTATGTTACGACATCGATAATGTATGTGTATGTAATTCAATTACTGATGTTCTGATTGGTTTGTTTTTCGTTTGCGACACGTTGGTTTTCTTTTCATTATATAGGTACTTTAAATTGAGTCGCAAATAAGCAGAGCATAGTTACTGTATTTTTTTTACGATTAAGAAAGTAAATGATAAAGTACACTGCCGCTTATAATCATTCGTGATGTTATAATAAAGTATTAACTAAACATAATCTACCAAGAACTAAGTGAGCCTAAGTAGGCAGGGTCAATACGCATTGTTACGAAAGAGCAATCGGTATCAATTGGAACAGAACTAAGCGAGCGTTCACAATGGGGGCGCTTGCGACAGGACCGTCGCAGGATGAGGGAAACTCGGCTGTGACGTCATATCCGGTGGGCGGTGATCGAATGGTCATGGATAAGTATATTATCTACTATAATAATAGATAATATATGTATAAATGATTATTGTATTAGGTACTTCACAATTGTACTTCATAGTTGTAAAATATACGCTTTGAAAGAATGACAATAATGATGCGTATTCTGAGTGAATTCGATATTGAAAAATAATAAGTATAGTAAAGTAGTATATAAGTAAGTATAAGAACAGACAATATTGCATAAATTAATGATATAGGTATATGAAATAATTAGATGAACTATATAAGCAGGAAATCCTAGTAGATATGCAAGAAATAAACAGATTTAAATTTATGTGCTTAGTTTTTGGACTGTAACATTGCGAACACATTTTTTGTCATTTTCTTAATTAATTTATCTAGCATTGTCTCAACGCGTGCAACAAACACGTGAAATCTGTGAAACTGTTCTAATTTAGTTCGTCGACAAAAAATGATAACGGAACGTTGCGTGCCGACTCCGAGCGAGTTATCGACGTGAATCTCCCGGACATGGTCAATCTCTACGCAGTGCCCTGCGGTCTGCATCGACCTATTTCCATAAAAATAAAGTATAAATTTGCATGCACAAGATCCCACATAATTGGCAGGGATGAGGATGAATCGATTCCGAATAGCAAACGAATCGATTAAGGTAATTAATATTCGAATACGGATATTCGGTACGTTGGGAATATTGTTGTGTATTTGCGTTTATGTACGCTACGTTTTTAATTAATAAATGTGCATCATTTAATGTGCACTTATTTTAATTATGTCTATTGTAAGAAGATATATCTTATCAACAAGAGCGTAAAATTAAATTTATATTTGCGAAATAATTGCTGCTTTTAATTTAATATTATTATAGAAAACATACTGATTCTACATTTAAAAATATATGTCATTATTTATAAGACTTTAATTACAACAATTCTATAGATAATGCAAACTATAATATCTTCTGAAATAATAATGATAGGTAGCGTTTTCTTAGCGATTATATGCGCTAGTGTAAAGAGCCAATAAATCCTTGGTATGATTTGTTGAAAGTTGGACGATTTTCTACTGCATTTCCTTAATGATAATTAAAATAGATATTTGTGCGTGCCCAGGCCTCGTTATTTTTATATTCGTTCGTTAGTTCAACTGTTATACATGTATCATTATATGTGTAATCTACTTCATTATTTATTTACTGAACTGAATGATCAATATTCTTTCTCCTTTTAAACTCTTCAGAATTTTAATGTCGTGGGGACTACTGTAATGTCTATTTAGTATTACAGCAGTAGCATAACGGTTTATCGTAGTTTGAGTATATAGAGCGATCTTTTAGTCTTTTGAGGTAACAATGCACTTTTAAGTAGGATTCTTATAAGAAACTAATCACTTAATAAGTCTTTTAAATGCTTGCTATGAAATATTGTGAGGTATCGATAAAGAAATATAAATAAGTGATTCTTACTTTGCATCCTTCGCAAGTGAACGCGCCGAAATGAAAGCCTGCCGCCGGCTCGCCGCACACTTTGCACTTTTGGTTCATCTGGAAATAAAAAAGGGAACATTTAAATAACTTATATTTCACATTGCTTTATAGGTTTAATTTTAATAGATGAAATTATTTTTGCAGTTACATTTGTGATTAAACATAATAATGTTTTGATATTATAAGCACGGTAATTTTAAAATTGAAAAATATAAAGGGCATACAAAAATGATTAAAAGTAGCATATCCTGAATAATTGAGTATTTCATAATAAAATGGTAAAGAAATATTTTACGTTTTCAAACGACAACAATTTTAAATTCCAATCAATTAAAAATAATACGGTTAGCAAAAATAAAACGCACTTCTGAAAATGAACAAAAAATTCTAAATTCAAATTACAAATGCAACAAAGAAAGCGCGCGAAACGAACCAATATGTCGCTTATCGGTCGACATTAATGAGCGCGCTACTGAAAACCGCCACAGAAACCCAATTCGATGTTAATACGCCGTGACCGAGTTGCCATTTCCAATCAGTCATTTAGTTGTTAATTTCGAGGAGCATGGTGCATGTTATTGAATGCATTTCCGATAAATCGCTTTTCGAGTAACCATTAGATCGGTATGTCGATTAAAATTGTTGATAGGCTACAATCGCATAGTATTTAGTGTGAAAAATGTTTTCTGTTTAAAAAAGGAATAAATTGTTCGTAATTTAAAATTATAATTTATTTGTAATTGCGCATATTTGAATTATGATAATAGGCTTCAAAACTAACTTGTAATGTACAAGGCAGTTACAAGGTTAAAAAAGAAAGAACAAAAAGGACTTCGCAAAAATTTCTGCCTCTATTTTTTTTGGAGAAACTGAAGTAGTCCGATTGCATTGCCAGTTAATTAGAATATATTTCAGTGGAAAATTTTGATAGTACAAAATTATTAAGTAAAAACAATAGGCAGCTACGTGGAAATATTTCGCAAACCGTATAGCAACTATTACGAGCACCCAAAGCATTGGAGGCACATCTCTGAATATTAATGAAACTTACACCGACACGTGACATTAATATCGCACGTACTCGCCTAGCCAGTAAACTATGATCGAAAAAGTAAGTTAATATGGTAAAGGTACCATTATAACAGCGTTAAATGATGCGCTTACTGGAAAATAAGTTCTAATAAGACTGTTGTTCTATCGGATAAGAAACGTTAGTTTTTTGTAATGGAATTTGAGAGATATTTTAAATATACGGGAGTCAAAACAGCTTACAGCTAGTTTCAAATAAGTGGCCATCAAAATTCGAACATAAGAGAGTCTAAATGAGTAACGGAAGGAGGAATGTTTTTTAATGTTTTTTGATTTTAATTATTCTACAGCTAGTCAAATAAGACTTCACACTTATCTAATTGACTTATGAAAATTTCTTGATTCAGACACCATTTGTAAACATGTGATATACAAGAACCATTTTGTATCATTACCATAAAACTTAATGACAATACTAATTAATCTGTCCCTTAGTTCATACGCGTAATTAGTATTTTGCATACATAACTCAGTTTTAACGTAATATACAGTACAGTTTAATGTGAACCAAAACGTGTGGCTATACGTATTATTAATAAATTGTAGGATTACCTTAACGTTAAGACCGCGTTTTAAGGCACAGGCGCTATTGGCGACTTTAAAAGAGAAGAGTCGTGATTTTTTGTAAAATGTGAGATAGTACCGTGCAAATGAATGAGGAAATCGAAATCTTAAGTTTTATAACAAACATTATGGTACTTGATAAGATTACATTAATGATGTTTCATTCATAGCTGAACTATTCAATAGCTTTCCTTAGTTGTGGGTGCTAAATGCTATGATTATACAAATACACATAAATTAAAACCCAGAAAAGACATCTAATTTTATTAATCAGATATTGTACACAACTTGTCTGTATTATAGGTGCTATGAGAACAGAAAGACATTTAATTTACATGTAGATTACTTTATCAGATATTTGCTTAACCGGGGATCGAATCGGAAACCCTAAGCGAATTCCGCCATTATGTTGATCGCTACGCTGCGCGGGGCATCGTGCTTTAGGCCTTTATGCATATAGTTTCTGATCGCGATATCGTTTATCGCTACCGTATCAGTAGTACGACAGGGTGTTCAGGTCGGGTGGTAATTTGGATATATTGTTATTACGCTATGAGGACAGATGCTCGTTAACTCTTTTTATTAAATATGTGAAATGGGGCGGGCGACTGTTCGCGATGACGATAATTATCATTTAAACTTTATGTTATACGTTTCTTTACTGTAATTCTAACTTTTAATAAAGAGGAGAACAACGTTTATACGTGTATTTAGCAGTAAATCTTGTTTTTTTTTAGAAATTGCCTTTTAAATCTTAGCAATACGTTTTGTATTATAGAAATAAATAGTTGTTACAGTAGTATTATAGTATTGGTCATTTATGGGTTTTATAATAGACCAAGTTTTGTGACTTCCTAAACAAATTTGATCTTTAAATATACAAAACGTTTAAGAAGTTAATTTTATAGTAAATCGCAGTAGCGGTCAAGCAAGAAGTTAATCAGATGGTAAGTTATTATTCCTCCAATTAACGTAATGGTTATTTTTAAACCTCATTTTAAGGCTTACATTAAGGTCGGTCGACAGTCGCAGCTAAGTTCAACTAAGAAAGGTTATTTAACTTTCACATATGACGTTTAAATTATAAATCTGTAATGAAGTTAATAAATAATCAATTTTAAACACAAAATCAGTCAGAACTCGGCAGCATTTCACAAAATCGCCATAAAGATCCCATCTGTTACATTCCAAGACATCAGTACGTCAGAATACACCTGTAATACTATTGAAGGGGCAGAGGACAAAACGAAAGACAAATAGGGATCGCAACAAAACCGCACCGAGCACCGACGGACGCAGTAATCGTTTATCTGTGAACAGCGGGACCGTCGCAAATGGTTACGGGGGAGACACACTACCGCGGGAATGCTCGCTCATGTTAGAGAGCCGAGATAATGTTCGACAAAGATTCGAAAGAGGGGGCATTTTTAGTTACTTGTCATTCATTGTCTAGTGTATATTCAGTACCTATATTCATGTTAGATCATGAAATAAATGAATTAAATAAATTCTGATTTTAATATACTAAATTAAATAAATAAAAATCAGTGATATAATTTACCTGATAAACTTTATAGATAACGATTAGTTAGCAATTTTCAGGTTATAGATTTTTTTCAATTTGACACTAAATAATAACGTTTGTGTTTTTGGTTTTATAATCATCCAAAAGAAAAAATGTGAAATTTATTGAAACGAAGATTACATAGTTAACTACAAAATTTAATACAATAGCAAGTTTAAGTATATTCGGTCGGTTCTCTAACGACTAAATGAGAGAGAGAGAGAGAGAGCGATGTTCTCTAATAACTAAAGTCTCTCTTAGACGCCGAGACAATTCCTCCCCGAACACACCGAGAGTGTGGCACCACGGTCACAGGTGCGCCAGTATCGTTCCCAGTACGCTAATGTATGTTCGAGATCACGCAGATAGCGTTATGGATGGCCGGACAGCTAAACTGTTGTTGTTTGTAAGTGTTTATGAGTTATTTGTTGCGATCTTGTTATACATAGCTCGGATATTTGATACCTGCGTGTCTTTGAAGAAAAATGTTCATAAACATTGAAGATGAAAAGTTAAGAGATATTTCTACTCTTAAATACTCTAAGCATAATAAATTTAATATTTATTAAATTTTGATAGAAACTAAAAAAAAAAAATAACTATAGTTTCCTTATTTTTTTTTGTTGCTATTTTAACGCTCTAGCTACATACAATTTATGTCAACTATTTTAAAATGTATTTTGTTCTGTATTTAGTTACCTGTTTTTTTTTTAATTTCCATTTTTAACAGTTACTAACATTTTATAATTTCCACATAATTGTTTAAAAACGGAATACAAAACAGAAAAAGAGTCTTGTTGGTTTGTAAAATTACTAACGTTACGTTAAAATCTAAGGCTCCGGCCAACAATGGGCCGAGCTGATCGCTAATCGGATGCATCTCGGAGCTTTCAGTAAATCACGCAGCAGGCTCCGCTCGTCGTCGTCTCTAAATTAGACCGAACATGAGCGCACTCTGTCATCTGGATTAAACGTGAATTTTACTTTGTTATTTTACTCAAACTTTACCGAATCTGAGCTGATTGTGGATATTTTGTCCTTTGAATGTTAACCCATCGATCTGTGATATTTAAAAACTTTAAGTCCATAAGCTTTCTATAGGCAAGTATGTTGGATTTTGTAGTAATTAGTTACGCGATGTTTACAATGAAGTTAAGTAAACACATTAATAACTTCACAAAAAATATATCTTTTTGGTTTGATTTCCGCAGTCACATTTTACTACATTCTTGTTAAAATTATATAAGTGTTAAAGTGTAGATAGGTATGTGTATTATAAATGGATAATATATTTTCATCACTTATTATACGAAAAACAAACTACACCGCATGGTTTCATATGGAAATGAGAACATGAATAATATCTTGAAGATGAGAGGAAAAAAATTGGATTTTAATTATAAAAACAATCTGATAAAAGCGATACTGAACACAATATTATACAAAACGTATTAAAATACTTGGTATACAGATATCTCAGCTGATATATAAATCTGATATTATGCTTATGTTAAAAGTGAATATGGGTTGTAATTATGAATTCGATACGGGCATCTTCTCAGTAATTAGCCGTGTTGATAGAAACTGATTTTATGATAAACTATACAGGTCAAAATGTCGTTATTATAAGGTCTTGACCGTTTCTAATACTTAATCATTGTAAGACTTGAAAAGGTTATTTTTTTAATTGTACTTTTGTTATATTAATATTTTAATAATGGTTAAAAACAGATATATAATTATTTTTACGGTTACAGTAAGACCGGTTTGTGTAATATTGGATCTGAGTAGAAACAAAAACAAATTTTGATAATTGGTCTTCTTTTCAAAATTGGCGCCATCATGCGCGTGGTAAATAAAAAAACTCTTTGTCTCCAATTTTTATCGGTTTTAGTCAGTTCTGATTTTACCACAATTAATGTTACTTTTATAAAAACTATACAATGAATAACATATATTTTGTATATAATTACATAATATTTTAATGTAATGAGCAACTATATAATATATGTAAAACTTGCAAGACCAATAAAATACATGTAATATTTGATTGCACTTTTTGATTTTTCTTTGCGTATCATTCGCAAAAGAAGAGGTCAACGATCCACGAAAATCGCGATCCGAGTCGTGTGTATTCGAGCATATAACTCGAGTTAGCAGATCGATTCCCTTCCTACACGACTTAATTAATTTGTCAGTTGCGCCCATTTTTTTTTGGGTCGTACGCCCATTAACTTTTAAGTGATTTTAAATCCTACGTCTTCAGAACAAAGCTAAATTTAGACAGAACAATTTTACATTTGACGTTATATGCATTTACGAAGATTAAATGGTTTGCAGTTCTAATTATAAGTCGGAAGGTTGCATTTTAAACGATAAGGCGCTTTGTAGATGTAGTCATCCGTATAAGCCGAAAAGTTATAATTCTGTTTAAAATAAATCAAGATCCGCAAAAGGTTGTCACGGGGTTATTTATCTCTGTTATCATCTAGACGTGCAATTATCATATTAATTGCTTGGTACTTTGTTGAAGGATTAAAAATATAGGAGATGAGGCGTTTTATCTCTGAGGCACGCGCGTGGGTGTGCAGATTAATATACATATCCAATTTTTGACAGGTACTTCGTTAAGGTTTTCTAAATAGTTTTTTTTTGTAATTGTTACCTGTTACCTAATCATATAAAGTTGGTTTTATTGTATTTTTTCAAATGTGAAAAATGTACATATACATACATTTGAATATCTGTGTATTTTTTTGAAAATGCATAAATTCTGTTTTATAAATACACTAGTCAAATATCCTGACCTGAATATACAAAGACCAAAACAGACATTAGGTTATCAAAAACAATTTTGTCCAGCCAAGAATCGAACATGGAACGCAGCGAGCCGCAATGTCATTACTTTATTTTTATATCTTTATATATAGATGCCTTAATAAGAATGTCCGTGGTCCATAGTACCTACAGCTATAACAATTAAGACCAATTTTTCGCTAGAGAATTCATTGCCATGGACATTAAACGCATAATTGATCACCTTTCCCGTGATAAAAGTAGTAAAAGTCCTTGTACAAGTTTTATCCTATTAAAACTATATGAACCCATCAAATAACTCCGATCATCCAACAAATCAATAACAACAATCCTAAAACAATAGAACAACAAAACAAATCCAGCTATGTTGACACGAGTGCGGAACTATACTGTACCAGTACCACAAATCGATGTGTGTTCGGTTTGATGGGCCGCGAGCGTGTGAAGCGGGCCGGTCTGTCATTTGCCGACTATTACTGGCCTCGGTGCGACCTCCGTGGGAATCGCGTATGGGAATCAGCCAAGGGCTCGGTGACAACTGACTTCTTCGGATGTGCCGATGAAAGGTTAAATAAGTAATGAAAATTAAGTGCTTTCTTAAATCTGTAGAAATCTCCTTAGATTCTGTAAAATAAGTGAAAGATTCCTAAATGTACCTACAGTTTTAATTTGTTCAGATAATAAACATCTCACCTAATCCTGAGGCACGGATTACTGTTTTAATGTATGGGTCAATTGATTACAATTTTTTTACAGTAGAGGGTAACATCTTGGGTCGGGCGTGAGTATAAAACGTGATACTTCTTAAAAACATGGTTGACCAACCAAGACCAAATAGTCTGAGATTTTGATGTCCAATAATCATTGGACATCAAAATCTCCTCTCAAAAATACGATATCGATATTGAAGAATATGAGACAGGTAAGGTCTAATGTAGTGACTACGACAAACATTATTCACAGGATGACCTATATCCAGCAGATGATAAGTGTAAGCGATCATTTGCACTACAAATACAGAAGATGACCTTTAGACGAAGATGCAAAGGTGAGGTGAACCCTAGTCCCATATGTACCCGATCCTACATACCAATACAATTACTGACCACTTGTTTACGTGTAGAATGTAGGCTAATGTTATATGAATCACCCACGATGGTTATTATCTAACGAGTACTGGCGTAGATTAATATCTGATTCTCGTAGACTGTAGCGAAGTTTGACGTCGCTATTCTGCAGTCGATAGATACGCGTATTAAGGCATAAATATTAATTTTATGCGAAATTTATGTAGCATGCCGTCATAATAACTGTTATGCTACAATGCAAATCACGTTATACTTATAGTTCAGTGTATATCCTTTTATTATTCGAGTTATGTTAGTAGTTAACCAAATTTATATCTTAGATTTTGTAGTTTTTGCAATGTTATTTATATGTTCAAAAGAGATTTAATACTACTACGAGATTGTCTAAAAATACATATACTATATCCAGAAAAATTAGATAACCACTTTCCTTTGGAAAGTCGGTTAATTATTGAAATACATATATATATTATGATGAGAATTGTATACATGAAGTACCTATACTATTTTTTTAATTGAAAACACTTTAACTGGGTAAAACAATACATAATTGGATTTAAGCTCTTAATGAAGTATAATATAATTTATAAATAGTAGTTAAATTGTTGCCTATGTTTTGAAGGCGTTGAAATAAGTGTATGTTACTTATGAATGAATGGGAACAAGGATCTATGAATGTGTATAGCAAATATGCAATGTTATTGATCCTTACGCTTTAATATCAAATATATTAATATCTTTATCGCATTCATACCGTGATATTTTGATGCAGGATATATTGTATGTTTGAAATATTCTCATATCAAGCGATATATTAAAGGTACAACAGAGACTTGTCTTTAAAGCTATGGCTGACTTAATAGGAATCCTTATCTGGTTTCGAATTTTAGCACTAAGGTACATATCACTGTTAGATAATCCCTACTAGCATAATTTTCTGTTTCTATGTCACGATCAGAGGATAAATAAACTTAGTTTTCAATACCAGTAGTATATATTGACAAAACATCAAGTAGTCCTTCGAATTATTTCTTCTTCATATTCGATACAACGTTACTTATGTTTCATACCAACCAACCTTTTAAAAACGGTGCAACTATTATCCTAATTTTAATTATATTTACGACTGAGATTCCTTGCATGATTCATATTAATATGCTTATAGTGAATAGTAAATTATAATGCACAATATTGTGGCATGACGGTGCTCGGATTGGCGGCGATTCTCAGGTCGGGCGTTAATTCGATACGTGGAGCAGAATCAAGCGTAATAAGCAATAAGATAAAGAGCGGTGTAAGAATAAGGAATTCGATAGGGTTGTCGCGAACGAGTTGTTCTAAAACGCGGGTTATCGGATTTTGTTGAGTTTCATTTGATTGGTTTTAAAAAAACAAAATTTAAATTAGCAGTAGTCACATAATAATTGAATTTTTGCTTTATTGGAATAGTTTTGTTTTGCAATATTTAATAAATGAAAAAAATATTATTTCAGTGGAGGTCTTTCATGAATTATTCCGAAAATAATTCAGTAATTGTACTAAATGCGTTAGTGTATTATAATAAATTCAATTACTTCATTTTTTTATTTACTACATTAACCATCGTAGAATACATTCAAACATGTCAAGATTTTTTTGTAATAAAAAAGTACTTTTATAGGTATATTACAAAAACCACAATTAGTTTTACGTCTACTACGAAGAGTATATCTTTGATGTTCTGGCACCCGTTCACAATTTACTTTAATATGTCCTTTTCTACGCACGTATGTCCTTTACACAGTCCGTCTTCAAGTGCCAACCCTATACAAAGCGAAACATGTCGGTGTTCTCACAAAATCTAACTGCGAAGAGCGATATAAGTGAGCGGGACCAATCCGTAATAGCGCGGGAACCTTGCCGCGGATACTCCATACAAAAAGTATTATGCTTTTAAATCATTATTATTGTGTTACCGTTTTTTACAACTATCGGATTTGTTACGTGTGGCTTTGAACTTATTAGGTCTAAGTGTACTTTATAAAGACATTTATAAGACACGGCAATAGATCGTCTGAATGTGCTTTATGGAAGCAAAGTATGATGCGTGTAAAATTTATTTTAATGGAGTTTCTTTACAACTAGTTGTGTTCTTTTTGCGACTGTTTGAGTGTCAAAGCCTATTGAAGTATTGTAGTTTTAAGGGATCTTGATTTTTTTAAGAGTTTGATAACGTAAGCTGTTAAAAAAATCTTCATTGCCACTTAATTTAAATACGTTGAAACCTTAATAAGTAGTATTTACATAATATTAGGTAGATAAATCTTTTAGATATACTAAGTATAGATTGCAAAAACCTAATGACTTTAAATAAATATTCTGGTGACGTGACGTTTTTTATCTATCCAGTCTTAGGTCTTAAAATTTAATTTTTAATGCATTTACAAGATTTATTTTTTCCAAAATATTCTTAAAGGTTAACAAATTTATTAAATTTTTCAGTCAACTTCGTCAAAGTTGCCTTATCAATTGCACATAAATATTTAATGACCCTAATTAAGTTGAATAAATTTCGAACATTCGATATTGCAAGTATCGCGCGACCTCCCATTCAGCTACCGGGTGACTAATTCAAAAAAAGAAAAATGTAGAAAAACTGACTTCAAGTAGCTCGCATTAAATATAATCTGTTATTTATGGTTCTTTTTACAGCACTTTTTGTACAATCTTTTGACTTTTTGCACTTTGATATTATTATTACAATTTGATTTTGTATCAGAAGGTTATACTTCACATTAAAGTTATTACCGTATTAATTATAACAAATTAAATTTATTACTGATATTAAACTCGCCTTTTTGTAATGATTCTGTTATTATGATTTAGTAATACGACAGCTTTATAAGAGATTAAGTACGTTAAATAAATGTCCACTTAAAGATAATCTTTCTTTTTTTTTTAAGAAAAATATATTTTTTGGTTATCAAAGTAAATATTTATTAGTTATTATAAAATACCTTTTCTAAACGAATGATAAACACGTGTATAGACAGTCATAAAATACATAAATTTAAGTTTTATGTTGCACTTATTGAAAAATAAATAAAGAAAGAATAATATGTATGTATTAAACAATCGTTGATATTATTGTTTAATTTAACGCTTTGTTAATTTGTAACATTTATATCAGCCTCGTGAAGAAAATTAAATAAAACTGTCGATTGATACAATACAATAAATCAGTTATATAATTAAAGTGCGAATATATAATGCTATTATTTGCAACATATTTTATTTGCTTTTTGCAACATACTTAGACAGATATACGTATTTCTATTCACTGCAATAGTTCAACCACACAACAATATTATTATGTAGGCAGTCTAAGTAAGGTAAGGTTATAAAATTAGAATTTTACTGTCAAATCTCACTTCTAGGATTCTGGTATTCAGTGATATCTACAATTTACAATTTAATATAATATCTTAGTGAAGTGTTGTTTTCAAACAATTTAATTTTATTTAAATCTAAGCACTTTTTGAATTTAATTATTTAGTTATTTATTTAAAAAAAAAACATATTTTGACTAATCGCTCTCCCGTGAAGTTTGAAATCTAGTTAGGTAGATTTGCAAGGGCAGTGATTTTATCACCATATTTGCAGTACAACCACAGGCATTACGTACAACGTTCGTTTGAAATTGCCCTTATTTTTCCATAACCGCCGAGTGTGTAAATGACTTATAGATCGTCAGCTAAGCGCGATCTCTTGATTTAGTTTTGATAGGTGATAATTTGTCACGCTCTTGTGGTCTTACTCGTGTATTTTATATGCACTCAGTTTTTGTTTAAAAACACCCAGGTTTTTATAATATGATTATTAACGTCTTGTTAGTGTTACGTGTTTTCCTATTATAGTTCAGGGTTTGTTGGTTATCTTGAACGGGAATTTAATGTTGCCAAATGTTAATGAGTTGTGTTGTTAGTTAAAATTTGTGATGATTTAAATTGAAAGGTTAATTTATATTTTTTAAATATTATTTTAATTATTCATACACGGATAAACAGATACATTTAATACTTTTTATTTAAACCTACGTAGTTTAGTTAACGACCCGGATGGCGTAATGGTTAACACGCCGGACCGCTTATCCGAGGGTCCTGGGTTCGATTCCCAGCGAGGCGGA
>DWPV01004374.1:0-13711 GCA_018251915.1 Urbanus proteus proteus
AAGTGGCTGATTAAAAGGCAAACACAGGTTCGCGCGTCTGAAGTATGGAGCGGGCACATCTACGGTATGGATCTATGGGTCAAGCCACATATTTTGAGTAAGGTGTGGAATTTGTGAACTTTGTAGAATTAGGGTGTGTAGAAATAGCATCTTGGCATCTACATGAGATCTGATATCTTTTGATAGTGCGGGTCATCGTCTCGGTAACATTTAGGTACTTCTACATATATTTACTTTATTATGTTTGTTTTTGGTGGGATTAATATTTACCTCTTCAGCTACAGCCATAAGCACGAACTCAAACTGCTGCTTGGTGGCGACGGTGCGCGCGCGCTGGTCGCGGATATGTTCGAGGGTGGCGGCGATGTCGATCTCCTTGGCGCCCTTGGCCATGCGGTTCAGGACCATGTCGATCAGGCAGTACGTGCCTGTGCGGCCAGCTCCGTCACTAAGGAGATAGTGTCGTTTTATTTTAGAGGTCTTAAACGAAGAACTCTTTGTACATGTAATAAGTAACAGCAATACGAGTAGATATTAAGCGTTACTATATTCTGGCTTGAAACGTGTAGTAAGGGAGCTATGTTTATCCGGAACGTTACAATTTGTGAATAGGGGTGGAATCATCTGTAAGCGACTTTAGGTTCGATCGTTATCTTATTTTTGGAGTCGATTATATATAGCCCATGGAGAGTTAGGTTTTTACCATCACGAAAGACCTTAATATTATGTTATTGGCAACTTACCTGCAATGTACCACTATCGGGCAAGATCTTCCTCGGTACGACTTATTCACTTTCCTGTAAATACATAGAGGAATAGGTTTCAGATTTAAACCAAATTAACACTATTTCTTTAAGTAGGTAATCTAAAATATAAATATGCCGTATAAGATATTATGTTTAAAATTGTAAATTTCCATTGACCTTCGGAATTCCAGCAGAGCCTTAGTGGAAGACGGGACTCCATTCTCGGGCCAGGATAAGAAGTGGAACTGCGTGACGGTACGGGTCTCGCCGGTGCGTTGGTTCTTCAGGTAGAAGCTGCGGACCAGGTAGTCGTCGCACCAGATATGTTCGCTTACAAGGTGTACCTGGGAATAAATAATAATAAATAATGATCATATTTGTTCAGGTTTCGGTAGAAGGAAGATCCAGAATTAATGAAAAAAAAAAACAAATGAATGATCTATGTAAAGTATAAAATAACCAATCAGAATCAAAAATATTCATCTAATATAAATAAATAATAGGTATAGTTATTTTTTTAGAAATTGAAACTACTTTTCCCATATACCTAAGTGGGTGCTTACGACAGAAATATTTTTCAACATATCTGGGGTTTTTACTTTCCGATATTGTCAGTTTATTAGTTTTATTACAATCTAACCTATTCCAATGAAGCCATAAACTCTAGAATATGCTAAATTCCGATAATGCTTAACAAAATTGGCTAATTCACTTTTATCGTAAAACTATGGTAAAAACTGTGTTTAGTGACTCTTTAGGCGTTTAGCTGTAGCAAGGAAGTTATTATAAGTTCCTTGAGTTGTAGTGATTTGTGCTTTGACAATTTTTATAAAATGGCAAATGAAGCAAAATACGGCCAAATGTCTATCGTACATCTGGATATCCTAGTGGAATACTTTCAGAAATTATCTTCGTAAAATTTCCAGATACGCATTTAGAAACTTCTTCAAGACCAAGAGCATATTATATACCTCATAAATGTGATAAAGCTCGGATCCCTCTTCAGGCCAGTACCGATGGCAGAGCTGCTGGCCGTTCTCCGTGAGCCGCGTCAGCATCACCATGACGACGCTGCCCTGCTCCCACACCATCTGCCAGAAGTCCGGGGCGGTGTGCGCCAGGGGGCCTGCCGCCGCGATGTACGCTGGGTTGCGGGGGTCGTGGTCCGTCTGTGAGAAAAAGTGGGGAGACAAAATAAATTGAAAGTAGAAAAACGAAAATAACATCGAAATTGGATCAGTACCTAGTTCTTGAAACAATCTCTCACACAAGAGCAGACATACTTTGAAAAAATCTTTCATAGCTACAGACAAGAAGAAATAGAAAGAAGAAATGCCAAAGGATAATAGAGCAGAATAAAGCTATTAATGACTCAAAAAATAAAATCAAAGATGGAAAGTGGAGCTAGCGAGCTATGCGGGTAGTTAAGAATGATTCGTTTGCGAAAACATGTCTCGGGTTTTCAGATCAGAAAATATTAATGAGAATTTCTTCATAGCTTTTAATTGCTAAATCTATTAATGCGCAACTGCAAACAGTTACGTGCAAACTACAATAGGTACGTTTCCTACTCGTGGTTTGTCAAGGTTGACAACATACGCTACGAGTATAATTCAAATCGATCAAAACAATCAGTGTTACCTATATGTGAAATTAACACAAACTTACAATAGTAGACGCATTGATGTAGTCCGATCCCAGATGGTTGGACAGCGTGTTCAGAGTCACCCTCGAGTGATCGTAGGGCAGGACATCAGCGTAGCGGTTCTTGCCTGTATTGTCTTCCTTCAGGGCAGCGATGGTCGCGCAGGGTTCCGCTTCGTAGGCACAGAGGGCGCGCCATTCCTGCTCTAGACGGTCTTTGTTGCGCAGGTGGTCTTCCATGTATGCCTACAAAAAGATGTTAAATGATACAAACAATTTTATTTGTAGACGCTTTCAAAAAAATCCAAAATACAAGTGTTCTATCAAAAGACTTGGACACTTTTACCACATAATTTTACCACAAGAATCTCTAACACCTTTACTTATTCATTAATTAATAATTAGTGTTATCTTACCAAAACCATATGTCCGGTGGATATGTCCATGTTTGTCAAAGCTGGCTCCTCACTCCTACAAACAGGCTTAGAATTAGAATATTTCTACCTATATCATCTATTCAAACATTGAAGCCCCTGTCTCACCGCGCCACGACGCCAGAGATATATCAAATATATAGCTACGAGCAAAGATTTTTACCATAGATAGGCCCTGCATATTCAAAAACTGTTTACGTTTTGCGTAACTGCTGAAGAAAAGACGGCGTAGTGATAGTAACAGTTATCTCGCTCTTGCATTATGTAATTGATATAGTTTGTTCTCTGTCACACGAGCCGCAGTCTAGCGAAAGTATCTAATTAAAAGGCAAACATAGGTTCGCGCGTCTGAAGTATGGAACGGGCGAATCTTGATTATATATAAATCTCTGGCTACGAGCTACGAAATCGTCTCAAAAACGTCACCAGGTGAGATATCTATCATAACTTTCTCTGAGTTTGATTAATACGGTCGCGGCCATGACGCATGGTGTCGTGAGATAGTACCCTACTGTGTACGTACCAGGAGGAAGTGCTAGATCGCGTTGATGGTGAGTTACCATCAGGTTCCCGGGACAGCGATGTAATACGTTGCGGGGCTTCGGTTGGATGCGTCGACGTGGTGGTGGTCTGCTGTCCTGTCCATTTACCGGACATTCGAGCACGGCAAAGTTCCTATGAGAGAGAAAATGTCGGTACGGTAATTTTTTTATATATTTACAAGTAAATAGACTCGACAAAACAGTAGAGCTACTCACGAAACCAATTTCATCACATTTCATTTCATTCAATATTGTGTGGTTATTAAGTGAACTAAAAAAACAAAGTCACGTAAAATTTTAACTCATACCGGTCACTACTATAACGAAATGTAACGGTTCCGTCAAGTGCCAATTCGTTTTGTTGCTATGTAACCCTTGAAGAGCTTAATATCTTTAACGAATCAAACCTACATTGATAGCTAATTTAATTTGAATAGTAAGAACTTAATTGAGTAAGGGAATTCTTACCTGGTAGTCTCTTGTAGCTTCAGCATCGATTTCAGCGGCTGAAGCGAGTCCTTGGAACTTCTTCGGAGATATTAGGTCCCGTTTTATCAGTATAGCGAAAATTACAAGGCCTATGATAAGAACAGTAGAAACCCCTGCTATGGATAGGAGTATTGGCATGTCGATATTATAAAAGGCATTCTGGTGAGCCACATCTGAATAATTATAAATGGGATGCTTACTCTGCAAAAAAATTAGACGTTAATATCAACAAATGTTAATAAATAAAGTTATAAACACAAGTATAGGTAAGTTAATTTATCTTTCGTATTCTTCCCAGAAAACTAAGAGGGGTGCATAGAAATAATAATGAATAATCCAGTAGTAGTAACAACAGAGTTATAACGCGAATATTCAGTAGAAATATACAAAAAACCCCTGTCTTAAATGATTTCGTGTAAGTAATTTATTAATTTAACATTTTGTGTACACCCAGTAGACATAAAACAGAAATACATATTTATAGAGACAGTATGTACCTATTGCACGAAAGCATTAAGTAATAACTCCTTTTCCCCCCGCCCCCCAACGGTATCTAAACCTAATAAACTGTGGGTATTTTATGGTACATATACTTATACTAGCCTTGTCTCCCACGCCGATTTCCTTGATAGGAGCTCCTGTCATGCCTTTTATATAATTTACATAATCAACTGTAATTAAAGAATTGTAACGGTTAAAATATTGTTTTATCGATTTAATTTCGTTTCTCTTTGCCATGAAATATCAGAATAATATTATAATTAATATTTACATTTACTTTTAAGCGCGTATATTAAGAAAAAAACATTTATTAATTTGAAATCTATAGGCTATCTAAGATAATGTAAAACCCTTCTTGGATTGCACAAAAAAATTACGGAAGGTATTTATTTTATATATTACTCGAAGGTAAATTTATATATCAGTAATATTAATATTAATTTCATTGTGATTTCTAAAGTTTAAGAACAGTAAAAGCAAATTTTGTTGGAGTTATTGAAGTTCTTACATATTTTATTTGCGACTACCGTAGCGTTAACACCATCCGTTTTCTCAACTTTGAACGATACTTCGGTGGGATCAACTCTGTAATCATAATTACATATATTAAAATTCATATTTCAACTCAAATTATGTCTTTTTTGTATATAAATAGTGGTACCTATTTAAAAAGAATAATTAAGAAATAAATTTACCTAGGGTTGCTGAAAGCTTTTTCATTTAGATCCAGCGTCTTCCGAATGGTATCAATAAACTCTAAGCCCTGAGCCCAGGTTAGCAAAAACCTAAAAATAATTTGTTAAATTATATTGAAAGCTCTACCTATACGAATATAATATGTTAGGTATGTGTGTGAGGTATAGCTCACGCACTTTATGACTTATTTGTAAAAAACTTTAAAAACGTGATGTACAGCCTATTTATTATTTAATTTATTGGATACCCTGATGTCTGTTACTTTTATGCCGGATATAAATTGGATTGAATTTTTACGGTGTTTGGACAAATTACAATTTTTTTACGATCGACATCTTTAAACAAGATAATATAAACAATAAGCCTAAGAAGCTTAGTTGGAAGTGGCTGTTTGTACTTTGTATCGTTTTTACACAACCGTTAGTTGTTGAGTCGTAGAATCTTCTTATATCATAAGTATTTAAGTGTGTAATAAATAACATACCTTTCATGAAACTTTACGTATGTATAGTTTGGATCATAATCAAAATCATTATGGTCATGACCTTTTTCCGCCACATGTCCGGATGGAGAATTGACCCCTAAAATATATATTCATAAATATACCTTACTTAAAAACTGTTCTTACAACATACATAGAAATAGTCATGCATAATTAGGTAATCATTTTACTCAGCGTATAAAAATCAATCGATACATCGTTCTGTCTAAACGTTTTAAAGTTAAAAAGCTTCAAAATAGTAGTGGTATTAACAAATATATAATTTTCATTAATCAAATGTGTATTCGTTATTCGTGAATAGTTTTATATCCATTTACTGAAGACATAAATGTAGCAAAACATGTAGTGATAACAAAAATACAACACCCAGGCGTGGATACAATTTGCAGGAAAGGTTAATAAATGTGAAATAAGATAAGGCTAGACAAAATGAAAAATCGGAAGAAAGAAACAACACCCATAACACAACACGCATAAATATAACGCACATAGGAAGATACCTTGAGTTAAGAAGACTGCGAAGAGTCATGCACTTTGTGTTAGATTAAAACAAAATGTGCTGACTTTGGGAAACACTCAGTGCTATAAAATAGACTAGGGAAACGTGCTAGTGCAAGAGAAATCACGTGAATATATTATACTGATCGAGTTGGACGCTTTAGCGTAATCACTAGACTGATTAAGGGCACATCAAGAATCTAAAAGCTACCTCAGGCTCAGTGACACTAACCTGTCACTATATTATTGCCGTTGTAAATTTTTAAAGCTTTCGCGTCCAGACGCGGCCCTGGTTTTTTAACATCGTCTCTTTCCCTACGTTTAAAGCCCCATTCACTATTTAACAAATCTTGCAATTCTTCTGATAGCAATAATTTTGAATTTTCACCTGAAAAATTGTCGGCATTTGTAACAATATGTTCGGTTCGGATCGAAACGATCGAACGCTATGTCACAAATATCTAAGGTTTATTGAATAAAAATACGTTTTGAACAAAAATCATATCATCAAGTGATATACTGTTCAATTATAATTTAATGTCTTAAAACTTTATGAATATGTGAATATGTTTATAGTACAGGGTTAAAAGAATGAGTGAAAAAGTATTTGTAACACACCTACATGTGAACGAAACAAAGCAATGAAAATTCTTATTTAGACGATTTTAATTGGGGCATAAATATCATACCTTGTATCTCGGATGGTTTCAATGGCCCTCCTTCCGCATACATAGCTTCCTGGGGCTTTATCCTCGAATTTATTATACTTTGCCATGTGTTCATTAAAGATTCCATATTTTTAGACATCTTACCATGCAATGCTGGTGATTCATCTAAAAATGTAGACAATAGTATTATTTTATTAACAACAGTCAAACTGTCGTGTGATTATTTAATATTGTTTACCTTTCAAATGATATGGATCTAATTCTCCACTTCCAGCATCAATGGGCACTTCTTCTACTCCATCTTCATCGTTATAAACTCTTGATTCCGGGATGTCAGCTTCATATTCAAAGGGGAAATTTTTCTCGGCAAAACTTTGTCTATATTTTTCTAATGCATTTGACCGCACCTCTGCATCTAATGGGGAAAATCGGTTGCTAGTGATATATTCAGCGGTAAAAGGTTGATTTTTTCCTTTAAATTTACGATAGTGAGCCCCAAGTCGTTCTTCATCTGTAAATTCTTTATTACTTGCATCAACATTTTGTCCACTTTCATCGATTGATAAAGATTTCTTTTCTTTGTCAATGAGATCATTTTGCGGTTCATGTTTCATATTCCGATTTCTAGACTTGTGTTCGGCTTGAAGTCTTTCTCGAAAACCTTCAAATGGTACAATTACGGGGGATTCTTCGATGCCTCTCATTAGCATCAAATCCCTTACTTTATCACTCGGTGTTTCTTCATCTACAATTACAGGTTCCCCGTTTTCTGTTAAAATTTAATTCACCTTAATTAAATCGTTCCAAATACAAAAATGTTAAATTAAGTCCTTGTTAATTAATCCTTGTTAAATTGAGTAGCATAGTAAAAATACAAGGATACTGTTATATTGACTAGAAAAAAATACCTTTGGGTACGATATATGGAGTCGATTCTTCGTCATTGGTAAATGGAGGATTGTATACTTCACTTGCGTAGTCTGAATCGGCTACGGCTGAGTTTGGAGTAAACCGAACGTATGCTGTTTCATCCGGTTCAACCTAAAAACCAAAATGTATACATAAAATATCCAAATATATTTTCAGGGTATTTTGGAAAATGTTTTTATACGGTTTTATTTTATAATACTCACGTCCAAATTTTCAATGACGTCTCCAGACGTCCCTGCTTCTAATTTCGGATCAGCAAAGTGTTCACATAGTTTAACGTTTACATTTGCCGGATTTCTGTCGAGTATTGATTAAAATAAATATTAATGGTATCAATAAATAATGTACCTACTTACATAACACGGAATAAATGTAAAATGCTACTTATTAAAATGATAGCTTTATAATTTTTTAAAAGTCAAACCTAAAGTAAATATATAAATGTGTTTTAATATGAATTCATATATATGAAGCTTCAAATAACCAAATTTTTGTATTGAAAATTATCATGGATAATTCCAACAATATTAGTTACATTGTTTAACTTAATTTTACATACAGCAGCAAGAAACTTTGTGTACGGCACCGACATACTGAAATACTTACAGGTGACGTCGGCAGCCGCTGGAGCTCGCACTACTAGCGTTGTAGAGAAAGCATAATGTTTATTTACAGGTGATGTCGCAGCGCGTTAAGTATGACCTGTAGCACGCACTGCGTCTAGCCGTGCTCCCAGTGGTAACCACGTGTCGCCAGTCGCTGCAGCTCGCCCGACTAGCGTTTCAGAAACGTATTCAGTGTACTCACAGGTGATGTCGTAGCGCGTAGAGCACGGCCTGTAGCACGCACTCAAGGTAGCCGTGCTCTGAGCAGTAGCCGCGTGTCGCCAGCCGCTGCAGCTCGTCCTTCTAACGTCGTAGAAAAAGTATAATTTGTACTCACAGATGATGTCGCAGCGCGTAGAGCATGGCCTGTAGCACGCACTGCGTGTAGCCGTGCTCCCAGCGGTAGCCACGCGTAGCCAGCCGCTGCAGCTCGCCCTCAAACCATTGCAACTGTTGCGAGCTCATGTCGTACCTGAAATTTAAAAGAAGTGTCTGTGAAAAATTTAATATTAACTAAAGCTATTCCTAGACTAGAGATCTAGCAAAATCTTAATTGTCAAAAATTGCTAAAAAAAATAATGTACTTCTGATTAATATACTTACTGGTAAAGAGAACCATCTTCTGGGTCATTTTCGTAGATCGGAATGCATTTCCCAAATGCAAAATCTAGAAATATAAAGAAATTCAGTCATATTAATTTTAGGCCTATTTCTACAAAACATTTATTTTTATGTGTACTTAATGTACCTTATGAAAACCTGACCCGAAAACGATCAGAGATTTATTGGCATTCTTAAATATTTAGATAGAATTGTGATTATTGATATATTGTCGAGGTAGAGAAACTGCTCTACAACGCCGATCAAGCGTTGTAGATTTACAATCATATACCTACTCCTGCTATAAGAATTCTATTTTTCTAATTTCTACCTATTCTGAGGTCTGTGACTCACAAAGGTACAATAGTGGGTTCAAGATTGAGAATACTTACCATCGTAGCACCACTCGACTCCCTCTACGCAGAGCGACGCGCTAAACAAGCAACCTAGAAATAGAACACCAATGTTATTCTAGTGGTCCAGTGTAACAAGATTATAAGCATATTGTTTATTATTCTGTAATTGGGATAATATTTACGTTTATTTCGTGGATTTGAGAACCTCTTCCTTTTTCGATGTCGATTTAAAAGAAGAAAGGTATTAGGATCTATTTAAATTCAAAAAATCTCAATTCTGTTCGCAACATAGTTGAAAATTAGTAATGTGCAACGTACCAGAACAGTTTTAACGTAGGTTGCAGTTACCTCAAAATTATTTAGTTTCCTATAACAAAATTGAAAACCTTCGCACAAGGAAGTTTGCAAGTAGGTGGGCGTGCAGAAATTTCAATAAGTAAGTAATAAGAGAAAGTCTGAAGAACAGCGAACCGTTATATCAGCCATTAAGCTGATTGCATAAAACTTCGCCATTTTCAATCAGTTTATGAAATAAGATCTTAACTAAAACGACAATATACTCTTGTTATCTGAGAGTTTCAACCTTTCTGTTCAGTTCGCGTAAACATTGCTCCCACTTATATGTAGTTCGCCTTGAAATTGAAACCCGTGAGAAATATGCGTGTGTACCTAAGTACAACGAAAAATAAAGGTCACTGTTGTTATTTTGTCTATAATATGGAAGTAACAAACAGGTATGCAGTCCATCTGATGGGAAGTGCCCACTCCCGCCCATGAACATCTGTATTAAACCCTAGATAACAGTATTCTTATATGATATGCAGATATGTTGTTGCCCCTGAGGAATAAGTTGGAACGCCTGGGATAAGTGTGTTTCGCTTACCACACTCTTCGAGCCAGAATACAAGCAGCGCTTAACACTACTGTTATAAGGTTGATAATGTCACGGTGATAGGAGTTGAATCAGGTAGAGTTCTACGACCTTTAGATGTTTGGTTTTCATTAATTTTAACGGCAGACCGTACATAAAGATTCAGTCTGTCTGTATGGTGTCACATACCGATATTTCCATCAGCACTCGATGGCGCCAGCGCGCTTAAAAGCGCCAGCGCCCACAGAGCCTCCCATCGCGGGTGGCGGCTCATCACATCTGCCAACAGAATAAAATCATTATTTAACACCATTTTATCTGACACAGAACGGGCTATATGCATTTTGTAATTGTTGCAACGGTTGATTCCTAAGTCCTAAAGTCGCAGATTTTGAGTTCCTCGGTTCGAAGCCACAAGATTCCTTCTGAGTATTAATTTACCAATTCGAACCCTGATGAATTTCAAGTACAAACTTATGTTTGTAGTTCTGATCCAAAGGAAAATAGCTGTACCTACCTATCTACTAGTCATAACATCTGTCAGGCGAACTACCTGCTAAGAGTTCTTAACCTAAATACTGGTAGAGACGTTGATAAATCTACTTAAAGTATTATATCAAAACTATTATAACGTTAAGTGGAATAATAACTCACTTCAGTGGACTACTTTGTGTCCAACTCAGAAGTTCGCAATAACGTAAGTTTTTCTCTACCTAAGTATAGTAGAAATCTTGTCGTAGCTTATTGCGAGGGTGACGCCCACGAAGTTCGTCCACTTGTTTTTATTGCGCGAGGTGTAACCCAATAAAGGATGTTTATTCCCTACAAACAGTAACTGAATCCGAAGTAGGCCCCACCTCCTTCAGATTAAGGTTAATAGTATTTTTTGTGTCGGCGAATCCTACAGTACAGACACCGAACACCGAACAACAGTTGACCGGATTGCTTACCCTTAATTGGGTATTAATGTGGTGAGGTGTTCTTTATTTGATTACCGGACGAAAAATTCAGGCCTTGTACGTTCTCAAGCTGTAAATAAACCTTGAAGGAAATGGAAGTAATTAGTGTGGACAGTAATTATGCTCCATAATATACCTATCCTCTATTTCTGTAACGTAGATACTAGTAGTAGTAGCTAACGTAGGTATACTTGAAATTACGATGTAGATTAAACGAAACGTTATTTTTTACGAACTACTTACAATAAGTTATTATTCAAACAATGAATTAGTGATTTACGTCTAATTTTAGCTTATTTGATAGCAAGTTTTATAAAGAAACAGAGGCCATATGTACACTGTTTCTTTATAAAACTTGTAGGTATGTATGAAATACCTATGTATTACAGTTGGTTTTTAAGTCGCTAGGTAGAGATAAATTTTTAGCTCCAAGGCTAAAAAAATATCGAATCTTAACGAAAACATCAATTAAAGATAAGTAAAATTTGTTTGAAAAATAAGTAAAAATAACAACTAAACTAACTAACTGTTAGTCTTAATTTCATATTTGATCGATTTATAGTTAGTAGATTACATGTGGGAAAACAAATAAGTCTATGCGATATTAACCACTATCCACGTGAATTAAATTTTGATAACGCACATTTGCGCTACGTAAAAACACGAAAAATAATTCTCCAACTACACGATTATCGGAGAGGATATAAATTATTCAGTCATAAATTCATAACCTTAATCATATTTATTATGTAATTTATATCGGGAGCCACTACTGATAGATCGGAGCATCGCATATAGCTTGTTATGTCGAAGTCAGTGACGTAGGAACTCATGCCCTTTGGGCACATCCCACGCAACGGACTGAAGCTTCGGGCCATTTATAGAATCAAATCCATTATAAAATAATTGGGAGGGTTAAAACTACTCAATAATGAAAATGGATCATTATTATTGGGGCCGTGCGTAATTAGGTACATATATTTTTCAGTTTATTCTAAAAAGCTTTACACTCTTCAGATCTTACTAAAATGTCACGAAATAGAAACGAAATATAGCGCAAGAAATATAAATACCACCTAACAATTACAAAATAATGTTCTTATCGTTGACAAACAAACAATCTCATAACATTTCATTAATGCGACGTTATAAAAATCGTGTAACAGGTTCGACGGGCGACCATGTTTGGGAGTCGCGAAAAGTGAAACATAAAAAGGAGTGTTTGGAGGGTGAAAAATATGAATCGTACTCACCGTTTAGAGTTGCCAATCAGTCCGAAACATATCCGTTGTAAGTGGAGCACTTAAGTCCTTCACCGTGAGCACTGAGACACAGGTTGATAGAGGTGGTCGCGGAAGGATGCGAGCCGCCAGCTGTATGCCGGCGAGCCTGCGCACTCCGCTCTATCGATCCCTCGCCCGTCCATTCACTTGCTACCACTTCGCCGCCTACATAACGACGCGATTCGACTCGATGTTATACTTCAATCATCATTAGATAACGTGATATTACCACTCAGTTCTTAAAGCTTCCACGCTCGAATCACTTATTCGAACACTATTGCCCAAATAAATACAACTAAACTTATCACTACTACTTTTCTTTACGCGATATAAATATCACATTATCTTAGACGTGTTTAATCAAACATTTTATAGAGTTTTAAGGAATGAAACGCGTATTTATGTAATTTGTTAGCTATAATGAGTAAAGATGGGACTGTTGTAGCGCCCACACACTCGTTTATCGCCTGAACAGTACCCTGCATGCTAATGACGTTATGCCGATAACGTGCTCGACAAACGCGTAGACATTTCCATGTTTGTCTGAATGTAATTTAGCTACTTACGATTATATATTAGGTTTTCCAAGCATTCGTTGATCTTTATTGTAGAGTATTTTCAACATCGGAATTTAATCTAAAACATACTTCAGTCATATCCCGCAAGATTAAATTTCTGACTCATAAAATGCTTTCTCGAAATGTTCTGGATTTGTGTAAAATATTTCAACGTCACGTTATTTTGAGATTTAAAACAATAGAACGAAGCGTGGGAGGGTTCACGTGAAGCACAGCGGGGGAAGAGCTACCTACTTACGTGTAAGGATGACCGCCCACGCTTTTTGATCTAGATCGAACTTACCTCAGTAATAACGTAGCGTCGTTAAAAATGATAAATTGCTGAAATGTTAAGTGCTAATTTGCACGTATTTACGAGTAGGTTAACCTACCTCAGGTTGGGACAGTAGTTGAGTTTATGTAAAAGTAAATTATTGAATGCTTTAGCCATCGTGTTACAACCTAATAAAAACAACTTAGCTAATCTGTAATACCTATTTTAGTTATTTTATATTTAAACTAATGCCTCCTTTTTTTTTAGGCGCAACAAAATTTGCTGTATTGCTTTGTTGTTAAGAGTTTGATATCCTATACGTACCCACCTACGTTACTTGTTAATATCGATTGCATAATATAAAATATCATTGCATTATTTATATACTAGATGATCCCCGCGGTTTTACCAGCGTTTGAAAAGTAAATCAATAAACATACCGCGAGATTGACTCGGCGATAAAACAAAATAAATGTACCTATCCCACGGGAACCGCACATTTTCCCGGGATAAAAAGTAGCCTATATGTTATTCCAGACTACTGTCTATGTCTGCA
>DWPV01004375.1:0-13711 GCA_018251915.1 Urbanus proteus proteus
CATCAATAGCGAAACATTTAGTGGTATGGAACCCTCCATGTGCGAGTTCTACTCTCACTTGGCCGATTATTTTTATTATTATAGTATACACCTACATTGTAACATGATTACCGATTATAAAGAGAATTTATGTTTTAGGCTCCGTTGAGGCTCCGTCAAAAATTTCGCTTTTCAAAAGAGCTCCGTCACCAAAAAAGTTTGAGAACCACTGGGTTACAGTAATGATAATAATAAAAACATTTCAAATAAGACTGACGCTGTATATAATGGTAAGAATATAAAATAATTCCAATAGCACTTACCCTGTATAGCGCCGGCCCAGCAGAGCCAGAAGAGCGCCCATTTGGCGGTGCGGAAGCGCTGCAGCCACGCTGGCCGGAGCACCCCCCAGCCGCAGCGCAGCGCGCGGGGCTCCGCTGGCCGCCCCTGCGAGTCCAGCTCGGCCTCCGGTTCGTGCTATAGATAATTAAGATATTGCGTTTAATGACAAGCAAGGAGTGTGACAGATCTCGATATAGTACGATTGAGAAAGAGAAAATGTTTTTAAACCAATTTTAAACTTATAGCGTTTAGCTATAGATAATAACCGACAGCTACTGATTTCTGGTTTTAAAAGGGGTAAAGCAGACACTTATATTTCTTATTACAAATTAAATCTCAGGTAAGATAAGACTGTCACACAGCAAACTGCAGTAACCAACGTCCTCGGGCGACAATGATCCTTATTACCTTACATAGCGAAGCAACGCATAGATACATCGTTAAAGGGACGGATTGTAGCCACTTTTTAAGTTAATAATACTAAAATATAGGTACAGTTAGATATTTCATCATCACACTTCAATAATTAATTAATAGTAAATGCCTATTTCATTGTTCAATTACAGAATAATCGCAATAAAATTGCAATTTCCCCAAAAAATACAGTTCATTAGACGATTACCCAGTTCCTTCTACCCACACTAATTGCAGTGACAATTTCGTTCATAACCTTGTAGACTATAAATACAACGACTTTGCTACAATTTAAACTGCTTGTCGAATGCGCCCAAAGCTGAACCAAATTAAACAATACTGCGCCGGAACTAGTAATTTTGTTACAATTTAAATTAAGATTTAATGCTCCAAGTACGTTTGGTATTGGCTGTCCTTAAAATAGGGTCTTCACATGCTGATCACGTAAGGTGGACTTCACGATATAAATGTAAATAATCATCATTACATAGTATAAAACAAAGTTGCTTTCTCTGTCACTATATCCCTATGTATGATTAAATCTTTAAAACACCGCCACGGATTTTGATGCGGTTTTTTTAATAGATAGAGTGATTGAAGAGGAAGGTTTATATGTAATTTAACGCGTGCGAAGCCGCGGGCAGAAGCTAGTATAGAATTGAAAGTATTTCTGAAGCAATAATAATAATGGCCGAAAACTTGAAAATCTTGAAAAATCAACTGACAAAAGTTAAGTAATATGAGGTTCGGTCAAGTGTTGGATGGGTGACCGGTATATATCACATAACATATACTTAACCAATTATAAATATACATAGATAGAATGGATACGAGTAGTTCGTAACTCCACGTGTGGATATCATTCACGCGAGCGTCGGGTTACGTGTTGTCGGAAATGTTCAGTATCATTTATCTATCGATGGCTCCGATGTGCACGTTCGTTATAATATAATCTCCGATGACGTACGTCGGAGATACACCACACGTGAAATCTCAGACGACAGTAGTTTATGCCGCGGAGATGCCTGCTTGTCATCTATACTTATAATAAATCTGTAGAGGTAAATTCTGTACGTGAAATATATTTCCAAAATAACTATCAGGGGGTGATTAGGGATGATGGGAAAATGCAATCAGAAAAAAATTGTCTGTCTGTATAACCGTTATAAAAACATAAATTAAAACACAAAAAACTTAAAGATAAAATTGCACTTAAATTATTTCCGCGCGAGCGAAGCCGCGGGCAACAGCTAGTAGTTAATACAAATGTATCGGAGCATTGAACGAATATAGTGGCCACTATCGTGAATATTCACATGCCTATTCGTGTCGTGTCTTCGATGGGTATGTTCTGGGAAATAGTATATGGAATTCGTAACAATGACTTATTAAAAAGTCAATAGTAGTGTCTGTTTGTAGTGAAATTATGAAAAAAACTAAAACGTTATAAACGATAACTGGTAGAGATTGTTTTAAAATATTTATTTTCGGTCACTTTTCCAAAACCGCTGAAATACAATACGTAGTAGGCAAGGACATAGATAACGACAGTCACTTTAATTTACTTTATTTGTAGATGTCGATAAAATATAAATAACTGTTGTATCTATAATTATAATATATCTACATACAGTTTTAATTAGTTACATAGTGTTATTTATATTATAAGTACCTATATCTACCTACCTATTGAAATGCAGGAAAATTTATATACCTACCTAATCAATATTTATAGGAAAACCGCGACTTAAAACTACTAGAGTAGGTATATCGCATACTTTGTTTCTGTACGAATAAAATAACAAAAAATAACCTAAAACAAGAAAAAAATTAACAACATTATGCAATTTATGCATAAGTATTACCGCACAATATTGATAGTCGACTTTAACAGTATAACGCTTTTTCTAAGGTAGAAGAAGAAAGAAGGAGATCTACGTCAAGCAGTGAAAGTTTCAACGACTGATAAAAACATACAATAGGTGTGCATACATACCGCCACGCCTATTTCTATCTTATAACAGCAGTATTAAGCCCTGCTGTGTACTAGTCTGAAGAGTGTGGCTAGGGAAACATACTTATCCGAGGCGTTCCGGCTCAGTCCGCAGGGGTAGCAACGCATCTGTGGTCAACCCCAAAAAGATGTTATTTTGTGAAAATGGAATTTTATTCATTTCAAACGCTCGATACCATGCTGGTCTTACATACAGTCGGTTCCAAGTTCAATCCCCGGCCAAACAGATATCTGAATGATAATCAGAGTTCTGTTCTGGGTCTGAGTGTACTATACTATGTGTCTTCGTGTTTGGGTTTCGTGACTGCATAAAATCCTAGTAGCTCTCCACGGCCCGCGCGGCCACGAGTGTGGAAAGCGTTAATTATTTAACTTAATGAGAATCCTAATTATTGTGAATGCGAATGGACGTTTATTTGTTTCTTTGTTTGTAACGCCTTCACGCCTTAACTACTCAACCGACCGTTATGAAATTTTGCACACACATTACTAGAAGCTCAGAAAAGGACATAGAGTACCTTTCATCCCGAAAAAGGACACTACTCCTGAGCGATAGAAAAATAACTTTTGTACCTACAACCTACGGCTTCTTGATAGGAATGAATTACACTTGCATTGTAGATAGGTACTAGAAGCATACTAATCAAACATACAATATAATTATGTACATTCGCTTTTGTAATAATGCACACATTAATGCGAGCGGAGCCGCGGGCAAAACCTGGTTTGTATATATTCTGCGTATATTTCCGTACATGAACAAAGGATATAAATAAAATAAAGGAGAATAAATAATAGAAAATTTGTAGTTAAAGGCAGCGTAAATTTTAGTTTGTCATCACGCTAAATATAATTTAAGGTTACAATCCAAAGACTGGTCCAATAAATATTTATCTTTCATGCATTATCGTGGATGTAAGCATTCGAATAGTTACAGTCGTATTTGAAATAGACATTAGGTTCTTCATCGCTCGTTCATCGGTCTTAGTATTTTCAAGTCCAAATATAAGTCATAGGTTGATTACAGATCCCGAGAACTAAGCTGGAATATCATCAACCCATTTCTAGCCTATATCTGGTAGCCTATATCTAAATCGGGTTCAGGCTATAGTTCATAGTCCACAGCGACCTTTGAGACCTTTAGGTTTCTCACGAGCGTCTCTTTAACACAAATGACAAAATCTATCCTAACAGCCCATACTAGGAAAGCTTCCAGTAAAGCTGTCTTCAAAAATCTGAGCACTATTTGAGCACCTCTACTGTCTAATCATCTATATTTTCACTTATATATTCTTTACCTTCAGTTTTTTTTCTATCATATCATTTCGGTTTGTCATATCATATCCCTTATTTGATTTGATTGATAGATATAGGCCTTCTCTAATAATCACACGGACCCGTTCGACGATCGGAGCCTTGCTCTGAGCGATTTGATCAAGCTTTCTGGAAGCAGTGATTACTGGCTATCTTCGGTATGTCAGTCCATCTAGTCACAGGACACTTAATACTCATATTGCCTAGCCGTGGTCGTGACTCTTCAACCTTTCTTCGCATGGACCAACAACGGTCCTTCGAGCAATAGATATGCTCGTTATGTTAGCCTTCTTATTTAAAAAAAAATCAAATCTCCACTACGAATCTAGTCAATACGAAAAAAACAACACTATAAAAATAGGTACTAATGTATAAACATTTCGTGCATTGCCTAAAATAAATGAAATAATTAATCATGGCGATAAAAGAATATCGTGACCTATCATCGTAGACTTAACCCTTCTTACTCTAGAGAAGATAACCAGCAATGCGTTTTCTTTAGGCTATACAAATGAATAAAATTGAAGTGTCTGTTTGTGATTTCAAAATAATATTATTTTACTCAATGCATATGAAAGTATACATGAATGTAATAACGAAAATGCAATTTAAAAAATGATTGTCTGTTTGTCTGTCTGTTTGGCTGAGGTAATCTTCTAAACGGCTGAGCTGATTTTGACGGGACTTTTACTGGAAGAAAGCTGAAGGTCTCTAAGGCGTAACATAGTCTACTTTAATTTTTGAAAATTCAATTATTGCGCACTCCACGCCCATCCGCGCGCCGTCGCAGAACAGCTGGATGACATTTATTATTAAATATGTACCTATTCTTTTACATTTTTTAAACGCAGATGAAACCGCGGGAATCAGCTAGTATAAAATAAAAGTTACATTCCATTGTTCTAATCTCTAACTCCGATATTGTTATGCGTTGTTACTGATATCAATAGAATATTAAAATTTAATGGCAGTTCAAAACAAAACAATGAGCAGGTACAACAATAGTATCAGTTATCACTTTAACAGTTACGCTGAATTTTAATACAAAAACATTATCAAGAATTGTAACTTTAAGTCTTGTAGGTATTGTAGTTACAAAGTACTGTAAAATTTACATTTAATTAGGAACGACTTACGTATAACGATTTATGTATTTAATTATAATAATTATATAATAAACCTTCCGCTTGAATCACTCTTATTAAAAAAACCGCGTCAAAATCCGTTGCGTATTTTAAGATCTAAGCATACATAGGGACAAACAGCTTTGTTTTATACTATGAAGTGATAGTGTTGATAATGAAATTATTAAATAATGTTAATTGTTAATTCTTATTAAACTTTGTGACGGTGTCTGTTCTGCCTGTTTATCTTGGAAAGAACTGAACGAGTGTGAACAAATAAACAAAACGAGTACGATTCAACGAACGTTTTACTATGAAAGTGCGTAGATACACTCAGAACGAAATTTTACGATCTGAGAGTTAACTTTTCCCATACGTAATGTCTATTTAGTTTAACTTAGTGTTCCTTCCAATTTCAATTTCCCTACCAACTCTTAGCTTGATCTATATCCAACGCAATAGAAAAAGAGTCTAAAGTTGATTTATAAGATTTTACATGTTAAAGAACTATGCGTCCTAGATTCGATTACTAAATCACTGCCACCTTTATTACTGCTTTAAATAAAGCAGCATCGTTCAAACTATTGTGTTGCGATAACAAAAAATATTTAGTTACTCAGTAAACAGACCGAAATTGCCAATGATTTAACTGTTATTGACGTAATAGGAAACTAGTGAAAATCCAGAGGGCTCTGACTCATACTATATTTTAATCTACGTTTAAATATAACAAACAATTTTAACCTCGTCACAAACTTTAAAAATATTATTTACATTTATAAAACTCACCCCATCGTTTCGCCGTTCGCCCCAAGAAGCTTTTCTCCTCAGGGTCATAAATGGCCTTCCCTATCCGACTCCAAACAGACCCTGAAGGCGGCGCACGGGCCCACGCGCTGCTCTCCAAGCCATTAGATTTGCTGGCCATGTAGACGAGAAAAAGAAAAATAAAATTCTAAAATCGAATGATGTACAGTTTATTCCAGTGCGCGCCCGACCGCCGACTGCGGCGGTTTAAATGCAACTGCGCGCACGCATAAATAAAATAACGCACGTGTCGCCCGACAACACATGTGAACAATCGGCCGTGACGACACCTAGGTTTGTCTGGCCTCAATAAATTTGTAAATATTTCGGGACCACTAGCGTATAAAAAGTAAAAACGCTGATCTTAGTCCAATGTTACGTACGAAGTGTACGAACGTAGATATTTACGGGAGTGTAAATTTGTCGCGCTAAAAAAATACGCTCAGACTTTTAAACAATGTAAGGAATGTCATTAACCCCCAATCACTCAAATTCTTAATGGCGAAATTTTAACTACCTATAGCAGTTTCTTTTACATGTACTAGGAGCAGAAATAATAGACTACTATGGCAAGACTAGGTACCTAACCAAGGGATATCCTTTCTTAACCCGTAGATGCAATCATAGGAATAATTGTTCACATCACAGAACGAGAAGTTTTAAAGACAAGTCGGCTTTTTTCTTACAAGAACAACGGCAAAACTACTCCTATGTAGTAGAATTACACCCAGTAATATCTGTTTAAACCCAGGGTACAGATGAGGCCATTCTGCAATTTTGCGTTCGCAGCCATCATAAATCTGTGTCATAAATAGCCGATGTAATACGGAACTTTACAATCAATTGACTTGTTTACATTTACTAAATAGATGGTACTTATGCATCAACAATTTATTGGTTTCCATATTATATTGCACAACTGCAATAAAACCTACATCTATTTGATTTGTAGTAATATAAAAGTGGCTTCCGCCCGTGACATTTGCATAGATAACATGCAAGTATTATGGCATTATTACCAATCCATGGTTGTCCCACCCAGCACACCGTGCCCAGCAGTACTAGTCATATTATTATGAGAATGGTTTAATATAGTCAACTTTATACACCTTGAAGAATTTTCTTGTACAGAACTCTCAGATTCTGTTTCGTCACTGTTTTTTTCACTGTTTAACCAAATCCGTATCCAGATTACGAACCCTGGACCCTCGCGTGTGAGGTCTCATTATAAAGCAATTTGTCACAATTATAAAAAAGTTAGGCTCAAACTAGAACGAAAATATTACATTTTAGATCGTTGTTAGGTTTTATGATTTGTTATTATATTTTACGTGCATGTTTTGAGCGCTTAGCTATACGAAAAATAACTGACCATGGAAAACATGGGGCGCCCCAAATTCCGTCCACATTCAATGTTTGGCCCTGGGACCTATTATTGGTAATGATATTCGGGTTCGGTAGAGTGTAATCGTGTCGAAAGCATTATTATTTTCCCATACAAACGTTTGCATTCTATCACATCAATACGAGTGTATCTAGATGCTTCTCAACCGCTAAATAGGTAATATCTAGGTACATTGTTCATTAGCTTTACTTCAATTTGTAATGTAATATCTACAGTACCTACAAAGTACTTACAAAGTAAACCGATCTGTACTCCTCCACAGAAATAAAAAATGTTATTGATTTCCGACCATTTGTTGAACAAATGCAAAAACTATTAACCATCTTCCCTCCCTGGGTCGACTGGCGAACCCCTTGGATACTACCTACTCAATACTCACCAGTTTTCATAGAACCAGAATATTGCCTAAATTAGGTCTAATAAAAAAAATGTATGCTAGCCTTAATTTAATTTTAAATATATCGTAAGCCATATTATGCACATTATTCCACATTCCACATGATCTCAAATAGGTGATGTAGACAAGGAAAACAAGTTTAGGATTTAACAAAGATAAATATAATTGGATTCTACACAGCACGCTCATTATCGCGTTACTGTTGTATTTAATAATTTATTTAATTACTGTACTACAATATACTGTACAGTACTGTACACTACAGTATCTCATGTGAGGTTGACTTTTGTAAAGATCTACGAAATGCTTAAATTTTGAAAACAAATATATAAATATATATAAACGGTCAGCACCTTTATTTGTTTTCAAATTTAAGTCGTTATATCATACCTATCCGTATGATAAATTATATCCATTAAATATTGATAATGTATAGGAACCTCCACCAGCACGCATTGAAGCAGCGTGGTGGAATACGTTCTAAGCCTCTCTCGGTTATGGGAGAAGACTTGTGTCCAGCAGTGGGACAAAAAAAAGGTTGCGGCAATAGGAACCCAAAAAGCGATGAACCTAACATTAAATAACAAGGCAATAATGAAATAGGTATTACGTATACCATATCTTTAGTCTCATCTGAATCACAACTAAGCTTCATGACGTGTTCGTGACTGACATAATAGACTCCGAGATCCATAAATATATTATCCTACGCCGAGATCCAATGGCGGATTTAGACATTTGCCGCCAGTAGGCTATTGAAATTTATTCGCCCCTGCCGACCTCTGCAAATCAATAGATACTTTAATTTTGGGCGTACAAAGTTACAAACTACCGCGGAATCTTAAAATCACAATTTGCTGCCGCTCCTGTAGTTAATGAGAATAGGTCAAGTAAAAATAATCTCCGAAAATTAACAAAAAAGGTCGTCCAAGATAAATTTGCCGGCCCTTGACTCTGCCCTAGGCTTTTACTGAGCCTATTGGTAAATCCTCTACTGCCGAGATTTATAACTGATGAACATATCTCAAATATACGATAAACAATATTAGGGCCCTTTTACCTTTTATTCTTAGAAAACTGTAGGTTGTTTATATTTAAAACTTTGTAACATTCGTTACGAACTCTCTTAAACTTATTATGTAGGTACCTACGAGTAACATTATGTGATACGACCAATACGACCATGCAGTCCTACAGATCAGTGACACAACGGCCTATGGACATCTGCTAACCCCAGAAAAAATTAATCTTACCTTATTTTGGCCACATGCCTTGCACTTGAGGAATAAATTGGAGTAAGAAATTCGTTCTAAGGGCACAGTAAACTACAAAATTCGATAGAATCTTATAAAAGTACCTACACGTGGAATTATGCAATTTATTTCCTTGTTACTGGGTATGACGTCACTTTTCTCATTAAAAATGTTAATAACATTGTCACGAGAGATAATTGTAATATGGTACTTTAATTAGTCATCAGTTAGCGGAAACTTGGAAAACATAAAACAATTATTTTTACGTTGGACCATAGCAAACTTACCTATTATGTATAGTACATTAAATATTTTTATTGAGATAATTATAAATGTGACATAGTAACTGAAAAACTGAAAACGCCCATAACCCCACAGTAGGATTACACACACACACATATATACGAATACACAAACACCCAGATCCAGAACAGAAATCTAAATTCATCATTTAGATGTCTGTCTGGCCGGGAATCGAACCCGAGACCCATAGCGCGTCAGACTGGTACGGTAACCGTTCCGCCACGCGGGTCGTTACACAAAATAACAGCAATTTAAATGTAACAAATCCCTTTTTATAAAAATGAAGTAGCAAAGCAGCATGCAGTCCACCTGGTGGTAAGTGGCCACTGCCGTATGGACATCCGTAACCATTGTAAGCAACTTCATGTAGAACAGGGATTTTATCTAAGGGCAATCACAGATGCCTTGCTATTTTTAAGAACTTGGATAGTCCCCATTGAGTCAGGGCCTAGACTATTGTCTGCCGTTCATAATTCGTCATCATGATTCCATTTAATTTTTTACTGGGATTGAGACTTATTTCCCGCCCGCCGCTTATTTATTATGGCCCGCTGTCCAGACGTGTTTCATTCAGTTGATGGGCCAGAAACTCCCGGCCTGGGAGTGAAAACAATTTAGCCGCCCAGAAAATAAATGTTTATGAAAGTGTCCAAAGAACGCATGTTTTAGAGTGTCCAAAGAATTTTTTTTTCAGGTCTATTTTCGACACGATGTAAAATTTCATACTACTGGCCGATTTCTTTCATAACTGCTTGGTGTTTTAAAAACACGCGAATGAGAGGGGACGGCTGACCCGAATGCGGGCAACGCGATCACCCACCGACCTAAGCGCATACGCACTATTTACAAGGATTTAAGTTAAGGTTGTGTTAAAAAAAACAAGTTCTACACAATCTACTCGTTTATTAAAAATAAGTATTCGAGGCACACATTAGCTTAACATCTATTTATTAATATTTATGACAATGTTTACTGGACGGATAAGTTATATTACAAGCACGCATTTCTTCGGAATGTAAATTATAAAATTAGAAAAATACAAGATAAAATATATAAAAAATGAATTAAAGTACTATATAAAAATAATAAAAATATTGTCTTACAAGTCTTATTGTACAAATACGCAAACTATAGTCAGTCTTAATATTTATGCTATAGGTTTTGGCAGAAGTCATCTCGCTTCAAAGATATATTCAGACAACAGCGCCACCTATCGGATGCAAAAGTATTTTTTAAGCTGGAACCGACCACACACATTCACAAAATTTCAATGAAATCGGTTAACGCGTTTCGTCTATTAGCGTGTATAGTGACACATAGGTCCCTCTTTCTTACTGGGCACATTGGGCACTTGCCCAGGGCCTCACCGTCGATGAGACCCTTAAGTCCTGACAAATAATATAACCAGCAAAGTGGCATGCAGCAGCAAGCGGAAAAGCAACAGGAGTTTTTTAATTGATTTACTTAGAATTCAGTTTTAACAAGGGAAAACAAGATTTGAATTATTTGTCTATCATAATAAAATCAAACAATGGCCTGCCAAACTCACATTACGCTATTACCCGTGTGCTCAAGGCCCCGTAAAGAGTAAAGACGGCCCTGGTTACACACATACATGAACATACAGAACGTGCCAGTGTCTTGGCATACATCATATTTATTTATACAGTATTTTACTTCGAAAGCGTCTGCGCTGCTCTGTTACGGTATATATCAAACTATCAATAGATTAATAAACATTGTATAGAAGAATACTATTTTGTCTGCCATGGCATGCGTCTGACAAGCCATCTGTATATATAAAAAATGGCTTAAAAATCTAAACGGTTATATGTCAAAAGTTCATTCATAAGAGTATTGTACACAGTGTCAGTCATATTATTAATAATACATAGTTCAAATGTCTGCATAATCTAAACTAGTACATAAAAAAACCATAAAATCAATAATCATCATAAAAGTGCTAAGAACAATAATATCATCGGCAATAAATAAAAAACGTAGAAAAATATAATAACTAATAATAGAAGATTTTATAAATACCCAATTATATAACTTTCCTGTCTTTAAGTTATTGTATAGCTATTATGATTTATTTACAGGTTTACACAAAATATATAAAACTTATTCGAAAAAATAAAACAGCGAAGGTTTGATTTAACTTTTACGAGAAACATACAAAAGCCGCCATTATTTGATTAAGTTATTGATGTATTAAGACAAATTATACTATGGTTACCAACATAGTAGCTCGCCAATCAATATTATCAATTATTTATTAATTCTGATCATCAGATTCTCATTGGAATGGTGAGATTCTTACTGTACTGTTACGTAACTTCAAAGACGAACAAAATTTTGGATATCGGTTTTGACGGTTTTTGTGACAAAATAATTGTGATTGTATGTATTGACATGTAATGCAAAAAGACTTTAGTAAACATGTTAAAAAGGGTTTTTTATAAAACCATTACATCAATAACCCCTATTTCAACATTCAATTAGATAATACATAATTATATTGTTACGATTTTTTTTGATCAACTTACAAATAATAAAATGTCAATTAAGTCATCTAATGTATCATGTATAAAGATTCAATGAAAGCTACAATTTATCCATTAGTTATTAATTATCATTGTCTTAGTTATTTTCTACAATGAATTAACAATAAACAGTGCTAAGTAAAGTCTTAAAAAGGACAATAAGATACTAGGACATCTGGCAAAAAATATGCAATAGGAATGTACACAAATAAATTGTCTTATAACTACGGTGGGTACTAAAACTATTAATAATAATTATATATAAAAAATTGATATATTTTGGACGGATAATATAGCAACATAAGTATCAGTACTTTATAGATTTATAATTTGTTTAAATATTGACTATAGATAATTAAAAAAAATGTATAATATATGTGCAATAAAAGTGATATTCATACCCTGCGAATACTTAATTTTGATTCAATGTCTAATGATATGTGGTATAAGAAAAACCAAAAAAAATCGCAATATCCCTAAAATATAAGTATAAAAAAGCTGATTTTTAACTTAATTATCTACGAAATACTATTCAAATGCAATGTATTAACTTAAAACTATTTGTCTCTATGTACGCTATAAAAATATTATTAGTACCACTATTGCTTTCTATTTATTCATAAGATATTGTATACTGAGATTCCATCAGATTCTTTGTCATACACTTCAACTGTCATTTAACGGAAGGTCTTTCCAGTAGACCATCAAATACACATACATATCTGTAGTTAAATATCAACTAGTTAACTACAATCTGGGAAACGATACATTTTCTATCATTTCGAGGGTGGAGTTAACCAAGTGTGATATTTAACTACCGATATATTAAACAAGCTACCACAATCTTCCAAGCTACATTAAAAACAGACCCAAAACATACTAAATAGTATTTGTTCTTTTCAGTAGACCATTTAAAATTATATCTTAATATTACAAATCCGTACCAAGCGTTTCCATAAAAGCGTGAATATGTTCATAAGACTTACTTTTTTTTTATTCCGTATTAAATCTGTTCAAATACAGAACATTTATTTAATATGCTTATGTTATCCAAAAATTCCCACAAAAATATTATTATTTTGCAATAAAAAAAGTAATTTAAATACATAAAACAACGATTCACAACAAACTTTAAAATGTCTGCCCTGAAAAATGACCACTTTCGACTTATTCACGCCTGGTACGGAAATTAGTGGTCTACTGAAAAGACCATTTACCTGTCACAAATTAGTCAGTTTACTCTATCATAAGCTCGAAGTGCACGACTCCCAGGCGCTCGCGTCTGTCGTACTTTATGTTCTTGGCCCACGCGCGGCACTCTATGTTTATCACTATCCCAGCTGGAAAGAAAATGTTAGTATTAAGTTATTTAAATGTTGCATATCATTTATACCCATACATACATGTACACACATACAGTCCATTTTTTTAGACTTGTCTTAAATAGTAAACAAACATGGCCGACTCGAAGTGTCATTTAAAAGTCAATGAGATAGTGACAATCTATAGGGTTGGAAAGTATCGAAATAACTAGCTGTGGAAGCTACCGCAAAATATTGTATCGAATCGTATCAACATCGATTATACTCAACGAAATATTTTTCGAATTTAACAAATATCTTTAGTAAATTAACGTATTTGTTTCAAATATGGACTAGTGAATGTAATACTAACAATAAATGAGAGTAACATAGATGTTTGAAATATCTTTTACTATGTTGTAAATTAATTGTATTTAGACTTATTTATTTTTTTACCTGACTTAAACAATGCAATTATTATATTGTTAGGTACTCTTTTACAGACGAAATAG
>DWPV01004376.1:0-13709 GCA_018251915.1 Urbanus proteus proteus
GAGCAAATGCTCACCGAGACAGAGCTCGAAGGGGCATCGCGCTTCGAGGACTTTTGTGATAGTGCTAAAATTTCCTGAGTCCTCCACATAGCGCTGAAGATCCGGACTACCGGACGTCTACCCGGTCTAGTCTATCTAGTCTACCCGGACGTTTTAGTGAGGTAAAAATCAAATATAACCCGGCTTCGGTCTCATGGCGTTGGTTAACTTTTGAAGGTTTCCCCCTCTTCAACAAAAAAAACGGCCATAGTCCTATAGCAGTATCATTTTTATTGTATCCAATATTTTATTAATATTTATGTTCATACAGTCCAGACTTTGTCAGTCTTTGATACGGCACTTACCTTATTAGGCTCTTTACTGGCAGTTGGAAAGATGTATGGCTCAATTTACCTGGCACAGCCCCTAAAACTGCCGATGGAAGCGATGGTGAATGTTATGGTCTTCAAGATCCAATGACCTCGTAACGTCGGGTGCAATTAATATAAAAAGCCTTGCCCCTCTAATGTGGAACGAATTGCCCCGGCCGGCCGCGTGCGCCCTCCCATTACCAGCCCTACATCGACAACTACTTCTTTGCCAACGCCCCAACCCTTAACACAACGAAATACAGCTCGTTTTACACCAAACCACACGTATTCGCTTGTTTGTCTAGTGCACTGTTCGACTTTTCACTCCATTTCGCAAACGTTTTTATTATTGTAATTTGGATTTCGTTTTCCGCTGTTCTGCGAGTCACAGCTATTCGGGCTCCGCTCCGTATACATTAGTTTCCTCGTATGAAACAAATGTGATCCGCTGACATTTTGGCAAAGAACGTTACATAATTTTTTATGGAACACGTTAACACTATCGCTTCCGATTCATTTAATCTTTTGCTGCTAATAGTGGGCTTCACTTTTAGTGTAGAATGGATTCATAATGGAGTGAAATGTCTGAACTATCAAGAATGCGATTAACCTCTCTTAACATTTTCAAATCTAGTACACACGTCTTTATAAATATATCTATCAAAAAACTAGGATAAAGCCTACTAAATACGCAGTACAATTGATATGCAGAGTCAATGGCCTAAGAAACTCATTTCGTGAAACATTTCTTTCACTTTACAAAAGAAATGAAAATCACTGTAATATATTTCTTTGAACTGTTCAAAACAGGCGCGCACGTGATATTTGTACATATTAAAAATTTATTATCACTTTCTTTAACAGTGAATTTTTATTATATTACAGATCTTATTTTTTGGTAATAAGGGTAAACCTTTATAAGACACACGCCGGCCTAGGCGTCATAGTATTATTTTTTTACCCACCATAAGCTCTCTCGGCGGCTAAACCATCTGATGATAGCTTACATAAATTGGTTGTACTTATATTTTTCTGTTTTGCATACCGTACCCATAATATGAAATCCTTTAGAGACCCTTGTACATAACGACTGCCATTCTTCATTTCTGTCAAAATGTGAACTTAAAAAGTCGCAAAAAAAGAAATGCTTGTTACCTCGCTTTTCTAAAGACCTTCATTAAAATCAGAAGCAAAGCCATACACAGCGCTTGGTTTATTATTTGACTTCACGCGACATAGATTCCTACTTATATTGAAATAGCGGCCTTTTTCCCATGAGGAATGAAATGCGAGCATCTATTCAATCAGCCCTCGTATATTGAAGCATCAGGATCTGTTCCCAAGACACGTTTTATTTCAATATCAACGGCATTAATAACGAAGAGTATTCGATATTATTCGATATGTGTACAATGATAAACGTTCGGGGGATTCTGGAGTAAACGACCTGTTTTCCTGTTATATTAAGGAAATGGCGGAACCCTGTCAACAAGGATTCATAGTGACGGCGTTAAACAAAGCGGCAATTCTGTCACAGAAATCTGTCACGGATATTGCCGCCTGCAATCACGACATCACGAGTGAAATGGAAAGGGTCCTTCATGAATATAATTTCATATATAGGACAAATAGACTAAAATAATAACGGAACACAATAGGTTATTGTTTTTAGACATATTTAATGTCAACTTTGCTCGTGCATATGTTATAAAATAGGTACGTGAATTTTAACGAATTATTTATGAATGTTGATACCTACCTATGTTTTCATTTTATCATTAGCACCTGTCTTGACTCTGAAATGCTAATATCAAGTCAAGCATTCGGTAAACCTCAATAAAAAGAGTGAATAGCGCTTTCTTTACGTACCTGTATATGTCGTTCTTACCACTCTTCAGACCAAGCAGGACTTAACATTGCTGGTATCAGGCAGAGATAAGGGTGGTAACAGTACTTCCCGAGAGTAACCACCACACTTCTACCACCATCACATTATAATCCATAATCCCACCACATCGTAACATTGTACTAATAATATAATAATATTGATTAAAATTGACGGTTACCGTGACTTTATAGGCATTATTATTGTGCCTATATCGTTTTATTCAAACAGCGTGGTAGAAGCGACAATAGGGCTATAGAATAGAGCGAAACGCATTCATAACAATTAACTTATATACGTGACCAAAATCCGCTAACCTAGCTGGAACGATAATTATATTCCCAGGCCGTAATAATGTTTTGACATTGTAATGTTTACAATTTCGGAAGTCTAGAATTTGAATACCAAAGATTTTTACCATAGATAGACCCTGCTCATTCAAAAACTGTTTACGTTTTGCGTAACTGCTGAAGAAAAGACGGCGTAGTGATAGTTACAGTTATCTCGCTCTTGCATTATGTAATTGATATAGTTTGTTCTCTGTCACACGAGCCGCAATCTAGCGAAAGTATCTAATTAAAAGGCAAACATAGGTTCGCGCGGCTGAAGTATGGAACGGGCGAATCTTGATTATATATAAATCTCTGGGTTCTACCACCTTTAACCTCACTTCAGAGGCGACCACCACATCTATTCTTGCATGTAGGTCGCAAGTGTGTATTTTTTCGGTTCATTTTCATAATGATACAGAATTTCTTGAAAAGTTCCGAGTACTAATCTGTTTAACTTATCTAAAATGACTATTACAATGTTTCTATACAAGCTCTTTATAATGTAGTAGAATGTAAACTGAATAGAACTACCTTCAATCAAAATAAAAAAATGTTTAAATGTACCCTAACCAATTTCATTAAATTGGTTAATAAGCAACAGTCAAGAAATTTTATTAAGCAAATTCAGTACTAAAACTATCTAAATATTATTTGCTTTTTATTAAAATCCTACTATTATTTATTAAAATCTAATCCAAATGCGCAAAACATTTGCTACATGAAGGTGTGTTGAATGAAAAACAAAACATACTCGTTTTCGGCAGACTTGATGTGAGTGATGAACGGGAATAGGATGTACTGCTGCAGCTCCTGCAGGTTCTCCTGCTTCACGGTGGGCACCATGGCCATGAACTCCGCGAGATGTTCGGCAGTAGGCTTAACCATCACGGAATCGCACAGTGGTTTTAAACGATAAAAACTCTCTCTTAGATGCGACTTGATACTCAGTTTCATCATTTTACGATTAAACATCTCGCAAAAGTTCTCGATCTCCAACCCACCACGCAAATACATGGAGAATCATTTATCACCGAACAAAAACACTGCGTTTTTCTGCATAGCCATTGCAGTTTCCCAAATTGTCAATATTCTTGAATAGTTTATTGACATGAACTTGTGTCAGATTCATTTTAATAATCTTCGGGTTTAAAATTAATGCACGTATCCGGACGTACCGGTTCGAATTATGAATTTTACAGTCTGTGAGCACAACCTTAAAATGTCAACGTCAAAATCAGCTGTCAGCCCTATAAGTTATCTGTGCGGCAGTGTACTAGTGTTTTGTGTCAAACGAATCGGGCAAAAAATAGCTGTATATAAATTTAATTATTGCATTATTTTACGGGACAATGCTTTGTTAATCTAGGAGAACACCGAAAAGTGTCAAAATGTTCTCTTTAGGGGGACAGCGGGTCTTACATAAGTGCCTCAAGATTTTGAGGTTAGCTATTGTAGATTTCAGTAGTTTGCCCGATATTAAGAACTTAAACATCGTTAGGTCGGTGGAGAAGACAATAGAAAGTAACACGAGTATTTTTATCGAAAGCCCCATTCACGTTAAAGTGCAGCCTATCGATGTGAACGACTTGAAAGCTCACAACAAGTTGACTATGACATTGTACAGTCAGGGGAAAGATACGAGTGATTTTCAAGTGAAACAGACGTCGAAACGCTTAGAATTGCTCAACAAGAACAAGTCGTCCGACCGCAACGACGTCTGCTTAATACAAGTTCCTTACAAGTTGAGTGTACAGGTGACCACTACAGAGGGAGCCTCCGTACACTTATCGAAGCTGGAAGCGGACGATTTCATCATCAAAACACAGAAAGGTGACGTGAACGTCGCTGACATGAAAGCTGAAAACATCAAAGTCGAAAGTATATCCGGAGCTATTCAAACAGAGGGCCGGTTGCAGTCCAGTAACATTGAACTCAAAACTGGTTTGAATGCAGCCATCAAGTGCAACAATATTATGGCAAACTCCTTCAACGTATCAACACACGCTGGTCACATATCAGTCAAGTCTTGTTACAGTGATAACTCGCATTTTACGACCCTAATGGGGAATATCCGCTTGGACCATCTACACAGGTCAGTGACGATTGATGTCATTCAGCAAGGCAACCTGCACATAACAGGATTCTCTGGGAATCTTCAGGCTTCCTTAAAGAGTGGAGAAGTGTACATGCACGCCTCCCAACTCACCGAAAAGAGCAGCATTTTTATTCATGAAAAGGGAAAAGTGGAGGTGTTAATACCAGAAATACTAAAAAACTTGCCATCAACGAATTTAATAGCAGAAAAGATAAAGGTTGATGACAAAATTCTAAAACTAGGACGGATGATGGACGACTCCCACCCAAAGAGATTCAGGTTTGAAAAAGAACCGCACAACGAACTCCACATAGTCTGTAACAACGGCTCAATTGAATTAAAGGAAACGGACTTGCCCTTCATTGTTTGAAGTCATTTTAAAGTCTATCGCTAATGTTGTATTTATGTCTGTATATTAGGTAGATGTTGAACATTATTTTATTTTGACAAATGAATGTTCTTTGTATTATTACGCCAGTAAATGTATATTATTAAATATATTTCTTATTTATTGTGACTGTCTTGTATTTATAGTTACAGAATTGTCTGTTAATACAAATTCGAGTAATCACAAGAAAAGGCTTCTCATGGGATGCTTGATTACGTACAACATTGTACCTTATAACTAAATAAATAATAATGAATGATGTATAATAAATATTGTTAGTAACATCACCAGTACCCTCAGTACGAGTTTGTGACGTTTTCTGGATACGATCTCGGTTTTCATTTATGCCACTTTGTCCATAGTAAAATTATAGTACCTAAATGGTCCTGTAGGAGTCCTGCACCTATGGCAAAAATGCCCAAATGTAAGCGTTGAATGTTTGACTAAACGTAATAAACTCGTAATAGGGGTACAGAATACACATGAAGTATTGAAAAACGATAATAAGTGTATGACTATAACATTTTGACTATAGATATGAGAATGCGTGAGTAAATCACAATATAATCTTGCATTTTATGATGTTTATAAGTAAAAACTCTATTATGTTGTAATTGTACTGTTTGTTTATTTAAGCTTTTAGTAAAGAGAGTAGACTTTCATTTATAAATAGTCCGTATGTACCATTTCGTAGAACAAAATTATATATTTAAATAAACTATTTAAAATTATATGTAATCAGTCTGTAATTTAAACAATGTTCAATTATTAACTCAACTCACATGTTTGTTATTTATTATAAGTAAGTAAACTTTATTATTTTCCATTTCACTAATTATGTTTGCATTTGGTTATTTTTAAGAGTTTTAAGACATTAACATTATCGTTCTTCCAATACATGAATAAAACATTAATAAGGAAATATATTAAATATATTTGTAAATACATACGAGAAAAGCATTACAAAATCTGTATTGCAATGCCAAAAATTGTTGTAATTTAAAATAACAATGTAGGATTAAAACTTGCAGACACAAGATATTCAAAAATTTATTATTATGAAAAAATTTAACGGGAATGGGAAATATAAAATATGAAAATGTATGTTCAATATGTAAAACTGGCATTGTTATGATTATAAAATTTTATACAATTAAACATGTTGTAGCATTTATATCAGCGTCGGAAAGTTCATTAGTCATCTCCAATATATGGTACACATTTACGTGAGGGAGATGGTGAAAATAAGAAGGGGGGGAAATTAATTCAAATTAGTTTTTTTTAAATCGATAGAAGGCGAGGCTATTTTTATTTATAGGCATAGTATGGACATTGGCTACAACTTAAACGTAAAAAAAAATGAAAATAATAATTTGAGGATGAGCCTTTAATGTATTTTAGATTACTGTACCTACTATTATTTTTATGCTTAACGTAGTTCCTATACTTACATAAGTTGTAGAAAATTTCATATTTGGTTGGTATAGCTAGTCCATATTTATTTAAAAATATTAACTTGGTGTTTCACTTCACTGTTGCATTTGCACCGAAGCACCATGGTGGATTGTATGTATATAATTTTGGTGGTCACGCCTTATACAGAGAGAAAGTTGGTCCTCAGAATAACACACTGTGATCGATCTCATATTGTCCTTATTTGGGTTTATTAAAGTCCATTGGCAGTAGTGCCAGGGCCAGTAAAGATCTTTACTACCAATTCTTTTAAAATATGATCGGAAAATCTGTAACATTATTTTTAGCCACTACAGAAATGTAAATTTGTAATATTTATTGAATTTTATTGTAGGTACCTATTAATTCAATTTTAGGTACCATTACTTAAAAAATAGAAATTAAAATGCCTGTTAAAAGACTGTAGAGATTATTGTCCTTGTTAATTGAATTTGTGTCTGTATTATAAATGAAATACAATAATGTTGAAAATATTAAAATAACATACGTATTTTAATTTTACTAATAAAGAAGCCAAACTATTACCTCTTAATTTCCCAAATTCCATTCCATGTTTATTTTAGTAATGTAAAGTCATATTTTATTTCCCATTATTTGGAATATATTAAATAACGCTTCCTATAGCTACTTATAACTCCACACTACGTCGTGGGTGGTTCTGGTGGTCTTGGGTTTCATCGCCAAAAAGACGAATACGCAAAAATCCAGATCCAGAACGCGAATTTAAATTGGTCATTTAGATATCTGTCTGGCCGGGGATCGAACCCAGAACTATCTGTGTTGTAGAACGCTCTACCAGGCGGATTTATTAAAATTTAAATTATAATTATAACAATTCGTTTAAATTTTTCCGATACCTAGGCCTTATTACGTAATGAGGATAATTTATATTAAATTATTTTAGTAGATCACTAAACGTTTCCCGTTTTTGTTTGTTTATTTTTTTAACTAGGTAACAGTTAATTGGGTGCAAAGATGATTGGAGGAACATACGCGAGCGCGAGATAACGAGGCAGTTTATATGCTGTGGCGGACAACCCGCCCGCCAGTTTATCGCCCGCCATGCCGGCTTGCGCGCCCGAATACCGCCTCGCGCGGTCTAACACCGAGCTAGTGTTCTCTCCGCGAGTCAAACGATGCTCACATCAACCGCCAACCTTCACCGCTCTCAGAAGATCCTTCTCTTCTACCTTCTCGTTAATACCTGAAGAACGCGCCATATCGCCCGAACGACCGCCGCCTCTACCCCGACTTCTACGAATCATTACGTGGGGCCCTAGACAATTTCTTCGACCGTTTTTGGCCCTATTAAGTCTCATCTCACATCCGGCCTGGAAGCAGATATTGGTGGTTTTACCGACGCTATGGATCGCCGCGTCGTTGTTCATCTTCTGGAAATGTGTGCAGTGCCCGATCGGCGTGTTGAAAATGATTGGACGAGCAGTCTCCAAGAATCAGATCAAACCGCGGACCGTGCTCATCAGTGGAGGTAGTTCGGTGCAAGCCCTACATCTGGCCAGAAACTTCCACTCTGCAGGTGCGAGAGTGGTCGCTTTCGAAATAGAAGGCCAGTTCGCGTTATTGAAATACTCAGCGGCGGTAAACAATTTCTATACAGTGCCCCGACCGAATCCCGCCGACCCTTTAGCTTACGCACGATCTCTGAAAGAGATCGCAGAAAGAGAATCGGCTGTGTTTTACGTACCTGTAAGTTCGTCGACTCCTGCCTACTATGATGCATTAGCTAAGCCGCATTTAGAAGTTATAGGTTGCCAGTGCTTCGTACCATGCGCTCGGGATGTTGTCGCACTCGACGATCCCCTCGAAATGATAAGGGTGTGCCGAATTGCGGGCTTGGCGACCCCTCAATTCTGGGTAATAACCAACGAGGAAGATGTGCGGATGTGGTACGAAAGTGGGGCCTCGAAAGAAGGGCGGCATTTTATTGCAAGCGCCGGTGCGCGCGGCGGTAGAGACAGATTACGTTTCGTCATGCCAGAAGAAAAATCCCATTTTCGATTTCCACGCGAGATAAGTACCGAAAAGCCATGGATTATCGTGAGAGAACCAAAAGGAGAGAAAATGATTACGTGTACTACTTTGAAAGAGTCGCGTGCTGTTAATAACGTGACCTGTCGCATCGACTCAACGAAACGAGGATTGGTGCCACAACGAGACGAAGAAGCAGATGCTTGGGTACAAAGATTCGTTTCCTGCCTAACTCCAACGCGCCCAATGACGGGACACATCTCATTCAGACTTGTACGCGAAGAGAATGCTACAAATGGACACGTGAACAAGATTGTGGCAATTGGAGCCCGTGTTGGAGTGTCCCTGCCATACTTGTGCCAGGGTCCATCAAGGTGTGGACACACAGCGGCGGTAGGCAAGCTATTGAATACAGTGCTCGATACTCGCGAAGCTCTGTTTGCATTTTGGGATCCTCTGCCGTACTGCGCCTACTACCAGTCACGTCTGCCCGAGGACCGCCGGCCGCCGCCGCCAGAGCCCTGCAAGACGCCGCCGAACGTGCCCCTTTGAGAGTGAGATGTAGCTCAGACTTAGGTTATTGTTAAGACACTCAAGTACCTGAAGAGTGCGTGAGTGGAAGCTCTCTATATGGCGCCACAGCCTCTGAAGTCACGCTCTCTCTGCATGTCGTCTTCACTCGGGCTGATCCAAGGTCGTGGGGTCAGGGGACGATATGAAAAGTTCGTAACTACTAAGTAGATATGTTTATGAGTACAATCGCGAAAATATGATTATAGACTTTCTTATTATTCTTATAGATAATGGAGTAGGTACGGTCGACTACTGGTCAATTGTTATTTATACCAACAACGTTATTGATAATAAAATAATTTATTTAAGCGAAAAATTGTTATTATTTCACTATCTTTCTCCGCTACGGACTTTTATTAATGTTTATTCATTTCATATCAGTTTACACATTAAGTAGATATATTGGTAATAATTTTTAAGAATGTAATTTAATGCAAAGAATATTCGTAATTGAGTACTTAAGCATATTATTAATTGTACCAAAAGATAGACAACATACACACACACGATTAATGCTAAGACAACGTCTTACTTTAAAAAATCTTATAACCAGTACATACTTAACTGAAACACGCTTAAATCAACGGTAGTTTATTAAATAAAAATCAATACAAAATTTACATGTTTTCTTAAACAAATATCACTGATTAGATATTAATTTAGTTTATAATGTAATTTTATGAGAAATACATGTGTATAACTTGCATAATATTGTGTTTACGGAAACATAATTATAACATGTTATTTATATGTTGCGTTCACTCTACTATAAAATAATATATACCTACAATGTATATGTTACTTGTAACTATTTTTCTAAATGTATTCATCCAAAGTATTACTACATAATATATCTAGTTGCCTTCTGGTAAAGTTCATAAAACTTCATGACATATCTGCAAAAGCGCGAAAGTGACAAGTGACGCACACAAATCTCCCATTTATGTATTTAAAAACATACCTACAAAATATAAGCTCATCAAACTATTTCTGAATTTTATTTTTGAATAGCTGAACTAACACTTCATAGTTAGTTGTATATTCTCATCTAAAAACTTTGGATTTTGATACCAGCCTTCTTCGAGATGAATAGGTACCTCATATAAAAAGATCACAGACCTCCAAATCATAATGTATGTTGAAATCTGCGGCCGGCAATCCGACTGTCCTACGCGCGAAATGTTACATACTGGGGGCGGCCTGCCCTGGGTAATATGTTCTGAAGGCGGCAAAATGTTTGTAACTTAACTCTAGCGCCTCTGGGCGGCACTTTTAAGAGGTCAAAATATCAAATAGAACCTTATTGGCCCACTTAATCCTATAAGAGGTGGTAAATTTAACATCCACTGGGGCGACTCATAGCCATGCTACGCCACTGATTTATAAGTCGTAATATTTGATCCACTACATATTGCAACTCTCACACATATTTATGACAACAAACAATATTAATTATTGCTAATGAAAGTATTTCCTATCCACATCCGTGAGCAAAGATCAATTTATAATCAGCTTATTAGAGATCATTACTGACTCTGAGACAACAGCCACATGGAAGTGTTAATGAGATTATTTTGTATCAATGTTTGTCGACGAGTAGTCAGAAGGGTCATGTTTAGATGTCGGTTCATATCCTTGTGTGAATAGACCATTCATAATTAGGACTGTTCTATTAAACAACCACGATACGATTTATGAATCCAATGCAGCTGCGAGATATTCACCTCTCATCATTATTAGGTGTTAGTTACGCCCCGCGGTTCCATGCGCATTTTAGAACAGTTTTGAAACTCGTAGCGCCATGTTTCGTCGCCGTCTGCAGTCCATCAAACGAAAAAAAAAACAAATCGAATAGGTTGTTACTTCCAACAATTGGTTTAGTAATATAGTCAAACTAGAATATTTCTAAGTAAGCAGACAACATACATCTTGATCCGGTGGGTCTAGTAGTAAGTAGTTAGTTAGGTAAAAACTTTCATTTATTATCACACAATAATTATACAGTTTTATCTTATTCAGGGCCGGCCTTGGCCATTTAGGCGTCCCGGGCCAGCACCCGGGTACTGATTGTCTTGATCTTGAGTAGGTATTCAACTTAAGACTTATTATTATTTCAATCAATCTACAGACAAAGCCGCTGGTAAAAGCTAGTTATACATCGAGCTAAAAATCTTAAAAATCTAAAATTGGACACCAAAAATCCTAATATCCAAAACATGTGGACAGACTCGATCGATAATTTACATGATCGGGACTCGAACCCGGAACGATATCGACATGACAACGGTAACGTTAACAATATATAAGAGCAGGTACATTTTTCCGTTATATTGCCACATTCATGTTCGTCCGGCCGCGCGATAAGGTGTTGTTATAAGTGAACTGCACTTGGTTGATAAGGTATCGCAGTCCGGGTCACCAGACACGACCGGCCAAAGATCGCACCTTTCTCGACAGACAAATAGATCTGCTAGACATCTAGAATATACTCCATTTTTATGTTAACTAAGAGTAACCGCGGTTTCCCCCGCGTTTAATGAGTAAAAAGGAATATATTTAAACATAACTGTAATCACGCTCTCCCACGAGGGGATTTTTTCAAAATTTAATGTACACTATGTTACGCCTTAGACCTTCAGTTATCTTTCAGCCAAAGTCTCGTCAAAATCGGTTTGGCCGATTAGAAGATTACCTCAGCCAAAAAAAAATGCATTTTTGTTATATGTATTGTGTATACTTTCATATACATTGAGTGAAAAGTTGATATTTGAAATCACAGACAATTCAACTTTATTTATATATTTATATATTTTATCATGGAACTTTACACTAAAATGCTTTGGGTATATCGTTACTGATCTACAAAGTTAAGTAACCACTGACGAGGTCGGAAATCGGATGGGTGTCACCAATCTCGCGTTCGGGGACCCCAATAGGTAGCTACTTGTAGAGTTTTTTACTTTCGAAGGTCACAATAAATAAATATATTTGTTCAATGATTAAAGAATGTTAGAGAAACTTTGTTTGAAGTTGTTTTAATTCTTTTCTGCCTAATCTTGCCAAAAGGCAGAACAAGTATTATTTTAGTCCCACCGCCATACCTATTTCTAGCATGAAGGAGTTCCTGTGTTGATTTGGGTGCCGTCTCACGTAGGTACAATAAGATGATTTATTATTTTAGTCTTTAGACTTCAGTTCGCCTGTTCTCTATTTAGTTGCCAGAAGTCGAGAGGCAGCAGTGACCAGCTAGACTGCATGATTTTTTCTAAGTACTAGCATAAAAATAAAAGTGCAATTCACCATTACATAAAGAACTAAACCAAGTACGAACCTTTACGTAACATGTCTCCGATACAAATAATAAGTCAGTGCAAGTAATAACCTACTTCCATCGGATTATTTTCAACGATTCTACAAATGTATTCGTGAAGATACGTATTGTATCGGATGCCGTGAGTGGTGGTCGTAAAGAGTGAAGGCGGAAGATGTGCTTTCCACTGATAAGCGATGCCGTGAGCCCTGTATTGAGTATCGAGAACTAACCATAGAGTTATAATACTTAGAGTAGGAGAGCCATCACCAGGCCTGGCAGTGGGAGTGTCAAAAAAATAGATAAAGGGAATATAATTATTTATCTTTGTTTAATCACTTTATCAGGTTAGGTAGCCACATTTGCTTTCTCTTTTTTTTGATGGACACATTAGACTATTCTGAGTGTAATAATTCTATAGAACTAACACAGAAATATGTACATATATGTATGCGCATCCACGGCATTGTTTATCCTGCTACATTGTAAAAAATCCGATTTATGTTTGACAATGTATGTAGTAGGTAAACAAGCATATACCTACCTACCTAGTCCACCTGATGGCGAGTTACCACTATCGTACAGGCTTCTGCAGGTAAGTAGCAGTAAAGTCGTTACATGCGTTTGGCTACGTATATGAATCACTGAGGACTAAGTTGGATAATACATATAGATAAGTCTCTAAATTTGTTAAGTTGTGTCGGTGGGCATGATTTTAAAAACAATAGGTAGAGCTCTCGACCAAAGCCATTAGTTCCCTACGTTGGTAGGATCCTACATCTATGATTAGTTCTAAGAATACTTACTCGTTAATTATAAATGATCTACTTACAAGTTTTTTACAAGGAGGTACATATTAAGTATATTATTACTCACAAACTTGTAAATGTTATAATGCTCTCAAATTTACAAGTAATTGTCTTTCATTTTTCTTTTTAGCTCAATTCTTATCGACGTAACTTAAAAACGTAACTTAATATTTTTTGAGTTGTGATATGTAGAAAATAAGCAATTTATATGTATCTAATTAAGTATTCAATGCGTAAGTATTACGAAGTTAAATATCTTTAGATATAAATAACATTTATTATAACCGACCTACGTCCAGGCGTATCGCGCCTCTGGAATGGACTTTCAGACCCCTCCTTTATTTGAGAAAAGTTATAGTCAATTAAGAAACCCATTGGCGCCAATGACCACTTATCACCAATTTTAATTATTTTAAGGAAATAAGATATAAGCATTGACTTATTATAGTAAGGACCCGGCTAACGAACGCTACAAATGACCCCAGTTCTGTGGCCCTATAATGAC
>DWPV01004377.1:0-13709 GCA_018251915.1 Urbanus proteus proteus
TTCGCTCGGGCGCTAACTTCACGCCGTGCCGTAATAGGCAACATAGGTCACCCGTATCGTAATATACTATTATAGAATCAATTAAAATAAACAGTGAGCTTGCTGAGTTTGTTAAAATAGTTCGCCAGTGCTATGGCGTCCATACATGGAGGAGTTTTTACGACATTTTTCGTGAGTTTTTTTCATGATTTATCAATACATCTTCATGCAAATTTTTGACCATGAATTATCATGAACTAGATGTTTTACATATATTTAGCCTAATAAAAAGGCAGACGGGCTACCTGATGGGATGTAGTCTTCGTCGCCTCTGGACATCGGCAACACCAGAAGAGTGAGTGAGTGAGAAGAGCCAATGTTTCGCCGGCTTTGTAGGAGAACTCTTTTTGCACCAATGTCTCTTGTTTAAACTAACACACTGTATATTGCGTCACCAGTCTCTGGTTGCGAGGAAACACGATTCAGGGAGTGAATATGTGTTACGGTGAACGCATATTACTATAGGTTCATTCATTCATATTACATTCACTTTGAATGGAATTCACGTATGAATTGAATGGAATTTTATTTTATTTCGTGCCCGGGTGTATTAACCAAACAATTCACATTCACTGAATATTTCCCTTTTGTGCGATTTTATTGTACTTCCATTATTCGAAAAAATATTTACTTTTATATTTAATTTAAAAATTATATTGGTGTAAGAAATAACTATTATATTTTTAGGCTCTGTTTATGGATCTCGATAAGTTGTAGGTATTATGAGTAATAGCTTGATTACTTGCCACTTCTACTACTAGTTTAAACATGCAAAAGATGTTATATTGCAAATAAAATTTAATATTTATTGATACGAAAGATCGGTTCCATTTTGTGATAAAAACGATGTGATTTCCTGCCAGACTAGGCGCATCATGATATCATGCACGCCTCCGACAGTAATATCGAAGCTTGTGTAATGCAGTATGTCGATAATGCTTCGATAGCATGATTTAGAGTACTATTGGCAACAATATTATATTTGTTGTTTTACTTTTTACTCCTGTGTTAATAAAAAACATAATATTAAGAGTAAGGTAAATTGAGACGTGTTTCTTCAATAAACTTTCAAAGTAACTGATTAAATTTGCTCTTTGTAATAATAATAAAAAAGTACTTTTTACGCTAAATATTTTTGCGTTTATTAAAGAAGTTCGAAACGATCGTCAGGGGAACTCGAATCCGTGATATTATCTTTTATAGTTCATTTGCCTCCATTTTACCCACGCTTCCCCTTTTTTCGTGTAATAACCGTTTTCTTTTGTAATCTTGACACCTTGAAGATTAAATTGGATTGAAAAATGATGCGATCGACTTTCAATTTATATATTTTTGTACATACCGTAAAATACTTTGAAGTTTTAAAATATAAAAGCAAAACCCAAAATCAAATAAAAAATCTGTTACTAAAACTTGATTCTTTAGAGAACTATTTTTGAACGTCAATAAATTCAACGACTACTTCGCAACGTTATTAGGCATTATGGACAAGAAGCGGTGAAAGAGACTTCATAACACACATTTTTAAGAAACTTTCTATCTTTAATGCCTGTCTCCTGTATAAAGGACATTAATGTAAGTGGATACTCCGTCGTTGCACATATATGAAGCTGTTCGTGACCGTCTATACTATAAGTGAACAGATCACGCTATTTTGTGTTAAGAGGACACTGGTGTTTTTTAGGATACTAGAATAATTGAATGCTCATAATGTTCTTAATCCATTTTCCATTTAGTAGACCACGTCGCGGTCGCGGTATACAATCAACCACATTAGTAATCGTATCCCCCTTTGTAATACGTCGTGCAGGATGTACAATGTTTTAAAGACGATATAATTATGTTTTAAAGGCACCAAAATGCAACCGAACCGTCTTTGATTTGTGGTACAATAGCGGCTGAAGGCTTTGTGTTTTTACTTAACTACATACACTAGGAGAGTTTAAAAACTTTTAATGAGTGACGATGGAAAAATCTACACATACATATACATAATACCATATACAATATCTATAACCGGGCCACAAAATAAAATCTAAGAAACGCAAATCTAAATCTAGTATTTCTTCTAGATGAACGCAATGCGCTACAACGGTTACGCGCACGGCGCGCCGCTCGCTCGTCACGACACGCGCGCTACGACGCAGCTGAGTCACGTGACGCGCTCGTCACGACGAACTGCGCCCGCGCACGCCCTCTCCGTAGAGATGCTACAACGACATGGTCATATTGATTTTAAACGCTGATTTATTGATTTATGATGGAATAATGTAAATATATTAATGGTGTATAGATATTTTTATAGATTTAGGCACGTATTGTAAAGGACCAAGGATTAGAGAAGCGACATAATTTTGGCTAATATGTATTGTTGTATATTTATAAAAGTAAAATAAACATGAAGGAAGCATTCGCAGTACCTATATTTGCAGTATAACAAAATTTTAATTACATGCAAACTCTTAAAGTGACATATCCTTAAATATGTACATAGAATATGTATACCTTATTTGAACACATTTTATCAATAGTGAGTATTGATGTAAGTAACCGACCCAAGTTTAAGTTTTGGTTTCAGCTAAGTTTTGACTAGAAATGAGGCATAACATAGAACCACATAGTTTTCGGTTCACTCGAAGATAACGCAGTTATTCCCTAATTTGCGCTATTCCACCGTCATTCATAACTCGAAAACTAATTTTACTCTGCCTTGGGCGGATCTTATGATTTGCTCGTTCTTCCCTAATTTGCGCCTTCAGATATACATAGCAAGATACAAACGCTTTCCGACAATCTTAAGCCCACTCAAGATTATATCCATTCAGGGACCTTCCTACGCATCGGTTTTATTTGTGCGTAAAATAAAAATGTATCTATAATTTTTTACATAATTCGTACGCTTTTAGACAGGGTAATTAAGTGACAAAATGTAGAGAAGGTAATGTAAATATAGAGCGAGGGTACAGTGGGTAATACTGTATAATTAGTCTACTCAATTTTATCTAATCCAATATTATTTTATGATAATTAAAGTAATATTTTACACGAAACTCATTTAATGTATTTACTTAGTTGTGATAAATACCTTATTTTAATATGTGATTCATTGTGAATAACTGTGTAAGTTCAAATCGTACGATGTTTTCAAATATATTTCTTCATTTTCTTATTAATGGATTTGTATAGAAAATAGACCTGGGTTCGATACCTGGCTTATAAATAATTCAATGTTGTTCATTAGTAAATTTCATTAGTAAAGTTCATTTTGTTTATTAGTAAACAAAAAAATATATAATTAAAACTATAATATGGTTGACATAATAAGTTTATGTGTAAATTAGGAAATATTCATTGCGTTACTACGTAGTACCTAATATTAATTTAATTATATACTTTTATCATTTTTTACTTAATTGTAAATACTTGTACCACTTGTATAAATATTGTAAATGTTCACGTATACCTAATGCATTTTGTATCGTAATATAAATGTGATAAATACTGGATGTTGTAAAGAAAATAAATAATTGATTTTGTTTTAAAATTTTCGTTTTATTTTAATGTGCTCATGATATTGCAACAACATGACAACAACAACAAGAGTTGTTATATTCATACTTGTTATATTCATACCTGGTTCATACGTGGTTGATGCAAAGACCGTTTTTAGAAAATGTATGATATATTTAAAAAAAAAATAGTTTTTACCCGCGGTTTCGCACGCGTTAATTTACATGTAAACCTTCCTCTTGCATCAATCTATTAAAAAAACGCATCAAAATACCGTTCCGTAGTTTTAAAGATCTAAGCTTACACAAGGACAGACAGTGGAAAGCGACTTTGTTTTATACTATGTCAAGACCGTTTTTTTTAGAAAATATAGGACAAATTTTGTATACATATGCTTGTTTGAGTTATACTAGAAAACAAAATTTTACTAGTACTTAAGTAATATAAGAATACAATAATTTATATCAACTTTAACTTAAAAATATTTTAAATTTTAAATTAATTTTTCCTTCAAAGTTAAATATAAAAATAATAGTTTACAAATAAATACAATCAATACAGGTATAAAACATGACAATATTTATTACGCGATGTTAATTGGAGATTACTCGACTGACGTTGGTTTAACGAGATTTTTCGTAGGCTTTACTTAATTGGAAAGCATATTTCATTTGAAAACTCAGCTGTAACGAACATTTCATTTAATACTTTATTCTGTAAATATTCGAAATTACTGGCAAAAATTAAAATATACAAGTAAATGTTGACGTGCCTGAAAATAATCATTAAATTAAAAGATAATTATTTAAAGTATAAAATAATTATTAAAAGTTGGGCCCAAGAACTTCTTTGTAATGTATTTTGGTGGGCAAATAAATGTTTGTTTTTTTTTAATTCTTGAATGTTGTCACCAGTTTTGCCAACTCCAAAAATCACAAGCCGCTAGACTCGACACGAAAAGGCAAAAAAAAAATCATCATTTAGGTTAATTAGGGATTAAAATTTACTAAAATCTTATCTTTAAATCCCTATTTTTGTACTCCAAAAGTCGATAGAAAAGTCACTAAATCTTGTGTAACATCTAAAATTTTTGGACGTTAACCTTATCAAAAGTAGTAATTTCTAGCGACAGAGTCGCTACATTGGCAACACTGGTTGTCACACCCTTCATTCCAAAACGAAGTTGGTCTTACCACTGCTGCTATGCCACACGTAGGCGTATAAATTATTCCACCGAAGTTAGACTATGAATGGGTCTACCCACTTCAAATTACCACTTCTATCTAATGAAATGTAATTTTGGTATTTGAACGACAGTAGCTACAAAAGATTTTATTTGGTAGGTAAAGAGACGACAGAATTGGATGGAGTGGGTTGTAACATTGCTAAATATATCTTTTCAAATGTAATGACGTCATTGCGATAACGATCGGAAAAGTAAGAGTTATACTGTTACGAAGTTTTCTTTCTTGACACTTGGCTCGAAACGTAAAAACATGAGGATTCAAAGTTTCCTGATCTTACGTTATAATATTGCGCTGTGAAATAAATAAATAAGAAGTGTTTATGTAACGACTTACGTTATAAGAAACTTAAGGTATAGATTATTATATCCAGAATTTACTTACCAAAGGTAATAACTTTTTAAATATTCCATTTATGGACTAATTTTACGAATACTTACAAAAAGCTTACATGTTTGTTGGTGGTAACCTATACAAGATTTTTTCTTTGTTTTATCAAGTAACTTCTGCAAAACTTTGTATTCTCGTATTTTCATTTATATTTGAATGAAGAAAACCCATTGAAGAGGGCGTAATATTCAAAGTGAGGTTAGTTAAAAATCACGTGGACAATTGAATTTTATCCCTGACTAGCTGATCTCCGCGGTTTCACCCGCGTTAAAAAAGTAAAAAGGAACACTTATCTAAACGTAGGTAACGCCTCGTGCTCCCGCGAAGGCGCCCTCATGCGCGTGGCGCGCGCGCTAATGCTTTTTTCGAAAATTAAGTAGCCTATGTTACGCCTTAGACCTTCAGCTATCTGCCAGTGAAAGTCCCGTTAAAATCGGTCTAGCCGTTTAGAGGATTAGCTCAGCCAAACAGACAGAAGGACAAATTTATTTTAACTGCATTTTCGTTATAGGTGTCGTATATACTTTCATATGCATTGAGAAAAAAATATGTTGAAATGACAAGCAGACACTTCAATTTTATTTATTTGTATTGATGTATGAAAACAACTCTTATGATACGCTGTTAAAATTTTTGATTCATTCATTATGATAATTTGTTGGCCAAATTAATTAAAATTTATAATTTGTCATGTAATAAATCGTTATCAATGAGTGTTTCATAATTAAAATTAATAATGATTTATGATAGGTAATATTGTTTATCTTAAAATTTAATATTTATTATGTTTTCGTAATATTGAATAAGTATTATTTTATTGTTTTTTTTTTAACAATTCAAAGGAAAAATAAATTAACCAGTGATAACAAAGTTGAACCACAGCTTCCTTTAGATAAATTTAAACAAAAATATCAATCGATTGGTTTAATTATGAAAATGATACACAACGTAATGATTTTATCGTTTCCCCATTCTCGTTTTGAATAAACATCAAAACTCAGGCAACGTGTTAAGAAATAGACATTATCACCTGTCTCACTATTGGACTCGTATCTTGTAATATTATCTAATTAACGATATAAGTCACTTAGTCTATTAGTAATATTCACATGCTTTTGAGAACAGTAACTCTCAAACATCTTCCAAGTTGCCTTTGCCTTTCCTCAAACGCCAATCACGAAAAGCTAATATTATTCCCACTCTGCTATCTCAACTCTCTCCCGAAATAGATTATCGGAGTAACTCTCAAGTTATTTACAGCTATGTAGATCTATAAACAGTACGTCTCAAAACGCTCAATAGAGCAGCCACCAATAGAAATGCTATTTCGAACAGAGTAAGCATTGATGCACCGAAACTCAATGAAAATATCCCTCCATATGTAGCTGAAAATAAAAACAAATTAGGGTTAAAACTCGTACGTATAATTTTCTAATATTCTAAGCTTTTAAATATTGTTCAAATTCAAATCACATTTATTCAAAGTTGATTCATATCGAACACTTTTTGAACGTCAAAACTCTACCACCGCACCGCCTCGGAAGGTTTATTCGTTATGGAGAAGAGGCAGCGCAAGAAACTCCATACGTGTGCATAATTGCATCTTTTTAAAAATTGTGGAGATAGAGTTACGTCACATCATGAACATTTTTTCATTTAGATAGTTATTTACATTATAATATGCTTTATCACAGGGTATTTTTGGTATTTTATTGTAGAAGCAAATACAGGTCCCAATAAAAGAATTAAACACCTTTCGTAATTTAAAAGATGGAATTGCCATTTTATCTTTGCTTCTAGTATTAAGATTGTGAGCTCTACCCCTCTTTGGAACTATCTGTAGTAACACTATCAATTCCTAAAGCCACACTAAGATTCCTTGTATGCTCTGTAATGAACACAAACACCCAAAAACCGAAAGATAAATTTGTAATATGGATATATGGCTGAGGCAACGTTTATGACAATCGCAGATTTGTATTAAACAGCTGCGTCACGTGGATTACTTTATTTAACTCCTGGTCGAATTAATGACGAGTCCATCAGCCACGCAATCTTACTCACGCACCGTCGGATTGATTGATTAATGATGTTCCACGTAATAGATTAAGTAATCGTAACTTCTTAGTTCTTATCATTTGTTATTTACTTCAGACCGGAACTCCTGTCAATCTTTTTTATTAACCTAACGAAAGGCAGACGGGCCACTTGATGGAAAGTAGTTACTGTCGCCTATGGACATTTGCAACACCAGAGGGGTCGCCAGTGTTTCGCCAGATTTGTAGGAGAACTCTATTTGCAGCTATGTACAATGTGAGTATGAACCAACTAAAATTGGATGAACTGCAATCTTACTAATCATTTTTATTAATACCTAGAAATAAAATAGGAACGAAATCACATCTTTTCTACCCAATAATAGCAGTGTATAGCCCTTCAAACTAGAACACAGCAGCCTATGTTCTGGTTTGAACGGGAGATGTGGGAGACACTTATCAGGAGCGTTCCACGTCCTCACTAACATCGCTTCTGTGGTTGATCTCAGACAGGATTCTTATTGTTTTTTGGGCTTGATCACAGGATCGAAAAGATAGAACTCTCTAGGTCCATAGACAAGAGTAGCTACTTGCCATCAGGTGGACTGCATGCTTCTAAGTAGCAACGAAGCATTATTTGACATACTCGTACCTATGAAATAATTGAAGTCCATAAGCAAAGTCAATTTGTAGCAGTTGCTGGTAGACTTGGCGAAGTACACCTGAAGCGCAGCCAGTTCACTTACGTTTCGACCTGCGCTGAAATCGATAAAAAATAAATAAAATTACTATTCGGGTATGACTGGTCAAACACTATTTATATTAGGTTTTTTTTAAAATGAGAAGTCCATCTGCAATTAAGACAATTTGGCACAATTAAGATAAGACTAATAAAGTATTGACTGCAGCATGTAATCTGAACATAGATTTTATTTAAAATACAATTTGAATTGATTAAGAAGAGTACTTATAGAACGTTATATTATCTGTAGTAAAGCACTATTATTGTCCATATTTTAGATACTGTAAGAGAGATAGATATATTTTTTTACTAGTGTAGAGTCCAAGTACAATGTCTACATATGAAATGTCGATGACTCGTAATTAACATATAGAAAAACAATCTCAAAAAAAATATCATCATCAAAATTATCTCATGTAATTTCTGAAAGATTGCGTAAATGCATTTCACCAATTTACGCTGAAGATCTATTAGACATAGTATCTCTAGTGAAAACAAAGTTAAGATAATTTACCAAAATGCCGGCGTCTATCTACAACCTCCTAATACCCCTCCAATTACGCATTGTAATTGGCAAAGTTACAAGTAGGCTTACAAAGGAAAACAAGAGAGCAATTAAATTTTAAATTGGCGGAACGCAAACTATTAGTAGGGGTTGTTTTTATATGCCTTCGATTTATTATATTACGGGTGTCGCAATTGACCATGATAAGCAGCTCATAGAAAGTGGTCATTGAGGTCGATCACAGATGCGTTGCTACCCTTGAGGATTAAATTGGAACGCCTTGTAAAAGTATATCCCCCTTTCTACACCCTTTAGATCAGATTACAACAGTACTGAACACTGCTGTTATAAGGCAGAAAATTAGGTATGCCGGTGGTGCCACCGGAGTCGAACTACAAAGTTCTAACACAGCATTTTTTTGCATTCCAAGTCTCTCAAAAGATCACGGAAGCTTGCATAAAAGCTCGCAAATGATTTGCTATTTTAGGAAACCATTTACGTCCGGGTCTTAGTTTTTATATTTTCGGTAAACTCAACTATTTTCCCTTATCTTGCTTACACATGAACCCTCAACACTTTTCTGAAAAAATATGTCCATTCCTGTATAAATATGAAGTATTTCCTGGTAGGTTTCCTTAATAACAATTTTCCAAATAACATTTAACTCTCTTTCTTTGAAATACATATTACAAAAGTATAAGAAAGTGATCTATAAATAAACAATAATGTATATGTATTTGTTAAGCTGAATTGCAATGTTAGAAAATAGGAAAGAAAGCAATGTATTAGTATATTTCCCCACAGACAAAGTTTGAAGCCAATATTAACTACAATTAAGACTCGAGTCGACCACAATTAAGGGCGACTTATTTTTCGCAATGACGAAGTTATCAGACCATTAGTGCCCACAATTAGAAGAGAATTAGAAGTCTAGTAGCGTGGGTGAGGGATTTTCAGAGAAACATAGTTAAATGTGCCTGCAATTAATAAAATAGAATTTCGTGCTGCGTTATATAATATTTATTACTACAAAATAGAAATAACAAATAAGCTTGGAGAACCGTAAGGCGACCATCTTTGTCGTCGGCAAACTAATGCAACTATGATTGACTTTTTTATGTGCTCGAAGTAAAAAGCGAGCACGCAGTCCGCCTGACGGCAAGTAGCCACCGTCTAAGGATAACTGTTATCAACCCCAGACAAGATCATGAGGTCGCCCATAGATGCATTGCTACCCCTGAGGACGAAGTTGGAACCCCTCGGATAAGTATGTCTCCCTTACCACACATGTGGATCAGATAAGGCACCTGTTTTCCATAAATATTTATTCAGACATCCGTAGCCGACGGTGATCACTTACCAGCAGATAGGCTGCCTTATTTTTGATGACTTGATACTTCACTTCATCACTATCACTACATAGTATAAAACAATGTCGCTTTCCGCTGTCTGTCCCTATTTATGCTTAGATCTTTAAAACTACGCAACATATTTTGATGCGGTTTTTTACATAGATAGAGTGATTTAAGAGGAAGGTTTATAAGTATAATAACTTCTATTAGGTCTATAGTAGAGAAGCGTGCGAATCCGTGAGCAAAAGCTAGTCTGTTTTATAAAAATACTTACGTGACATTAGAAGGCACGGAGTCACGTAAGAACGGCATACTGTCGCTGGTGATGCCGTACTTCTTGTCCCGGCACTCAGACAGACAGACAGGCTCGCAAGGTTTCTGATCCTCCGTTCTGTACACTGAACATTAGTTATAACTTAATTAGCACGGAACGTAACGAACTGATCCAAATTTATTTATACTTAATTAAAGAGTCAATGTCGTTGAACGAAGATTGGGTTCAAGAAGCTAATTGCAGACGTGGCTCGAAATAAGTAATTATAGATGGAAATGAAATTGGTTTTCAGTTTAATTTTGAGAACGAGGCACTATTTCTAAAGATATATTATAAGAATAACTGTTATTAAAAATGTTGTCCCGTAGTTTCTTTAAGTGAGTCTAAATGCCTTCGTTGTCAGATTATTACTTTGCTGGCCTTTATGTTGGCAATTACGAAGTGTACCTACGTTTGAGGCCATCTTGAGGCATATTACAACTTACAAATAGAAATACAAATAATCTTTATTTGTAGAATAAGGTGTATACACCGGTTCTAGTCAAGAATTTTCGGGTTTTCTGCCTTAATAGGCGTAGAAATGATATTTAAGTATTTCGTATCTTTTAATTAAATTCATATTATTAACTTGTAAAGACTAAATTCCAACACTATTAAAACTGTTCCTTTGTAATCAAGACAATTGTCAATAACAATAAAAAATGTCAAGTAACGATAAAAATGAAAATGTCAGTGGTATCGCAATAGAAGTTTCATCTATGATTTCAATATAATATTAAGACAAATCATAAATAATTATTTATATGTCACGAATCGTCACTGTAGTTGAGAAAATCGATTAGACTATAAAAACATTTGTCAATTAAATAGCTTTTTAAATTTATTTTTACTTATTCTGAAGATTTATTAACAATGTTGTCCTCATATATCAGCACTCTAGCCAGCTGTCTTAGTTCAACAATAAAACTAGCGAGTCTCTTTGTTCCAGTAGTTCAACTGCGTGTAAATAGTTTTAGAGTTGAACAAATGGGAAAGTCTCAGGAGTGCTCTGAAGTTATTCTAGTACACTATGTATACAAATAAATAAAATTGTAGCGTCTGTTTGTGATTTCAAAATAGTAATTTTATACTCAACGCGTATGAAAGTATACACGATACCTATAACAAAAATGAAATTTAAAAAATGTCTGTGTATGTGTTTGGTTGAAGTAATCTCCTAAATGACTGGATTGATTTTGACGGAACTTTCACTGGAAGATAACTGAAGGTCTAAGACGTAACAATACCATTTTTATTTTCGAAAAAATCAATAGGGCGCGCTCCACGCACTCGCACGCGCCGTCGCGGGAACACCGGATATCACCAATGTATGTTTAAATATGTAGGTATGCCTTTTTATTTCTTCTGTAAAACCGCGGGGATAAGTTAGAAATATATATACCTAGTGACCTAGGTATTTAATATCTTTATGCCTTTTTTATATCTATGTCTTTATGCTCTACTATACTATGTATAATGTATTTCCATACCTCTATAGTTACTCAAACACGGTAGATCTTCAAACTCGCAAATCCTTATAGATGTTTCTGTCATAAGAAGGAAATAATAATTTTAAAGCCGAGAAAATGTACCAATACGTACAATAAGCCATACAACAAACACATTTTTATTTACATAAAATTAAATGTAAAATTATATTATTGTAGTCACACTATTATAGTATTTATATTTAAACTCTATATGTATCAAGTTCCATATTTATTACCAAGTAATGTCAAAAAAGGTTTCAATTATCCATTTTTTTTCATTATCTCAATCATCTTGACGCTATATTTAGTCATACAAATAAACAGTTTGCTACGCTTACATTACATAACTCCTACAAACCAATTACAACCAATTAATATTCAACTCACCCCGCGGGTACTTATACGGTATACACCCACAATAGGCCAGATAGTTCCGCATACGACATTCAGTCTTACACGTCTCATAGCTATATCTATCTGTGTGTTCTAGGACTACTTCATCGTGGAACCAGCACTCGCGTCGTAAGGGTTCAACCCTTCTGATGTCATCCTCGCATTGAAAGACCTTGGGTTCTACCTTGATGTCCAAGGACTCGCCAATGCTTATGTACTTGTATAGGACCGTTGTTTCTGGATAATCGTTAGGGTCTGTTAAGAGGATCTGGAAAATGTTTTACATCATTTGAAGCTGTTATGTTTTATTTGAGTATGTCAGAAAATAAGACGCTTTTTACAGTCATAGCCTCACAGTAGGATTTTCTCCTGTGTCGTGGGTACCATGGACACACAAATATGAATACACCACCTAGACCCAGAACAGACAAATTAAACTCATCAATCAGAAATGTCTGGTTGGGAATCGAACCCGGGACCCACTGCGCGTCAGGCCGTATGGTGACAGCTACGCCACGCGGGTCGTCAAGGTAAGTTTTTTTTTTTCTACAATTTTAACCTCCGACTAGGATTATTCTTGAGGAGTGGTGGCATAATAATAAAGACAAATACACACACACACAAACTCAGAACAGACCTGGGATAAAATCTAAATCCCACTCCATTAAATTTTACTTGGAAAATGTTGCAGACCTTTTAAGTGGAAGTTTACCAACTTAGCGTTTCAAGGGTAACGACGCATTTATGACTTCTGTCGTTGTATATAAATTTTGCGATACAGCGACAGAGATTATATTATCGTGGAACACCTATTTCTACCTTACCTATACCGCCACACCAATTTCTGCCATATAACAGCAGTGTTAAGCACTACTGTGTTCCAGTTTGAAGGGTGTGATAAGAGACATTTACTTATCCGAGGCGTTCGAACTCAGTCCTCACGGGTAGTAACGCATCTGTGGTCAACCTCTGATTGGACCTTGATCTCACCTGGGGATGGACACAGATGTCTATTGGCAGCAGTGGCCACATTCCATCAAGTGGACTGCATGCTCATTTGCTACTTCAACTATATAAAAAAAATCGCACGGAAACACTATTATGAAGTGTGGTCATCTTCTCCAGCCGTGGGTAGAGACATGCCCAGCATTAAAAGAATCAGAGTCAACAATTTTAATGCTATACCTATTGATTTCTATCAGTTATTCGTTAAATTTCAAATGGTTTAATATTAACCATTTATTTCAATAGGAACCACGTTCATTAGGCTCATTCATTTATATGTTCAATAGCGCATATCGGCTTCACATGTATTGCAAATAGAGATATCGTGCCTATGCAAGTGCTCATGTATTGTTGCTGTATGCACAATTGCACACACACTCGGGAATTGCTTTGCTATTATCCTAATTATTATAAATGCGAATGTCCGTTTATTTGTTTGTTTGTAACGCCTTTACGCCTCAACTACTCAACCAATCGTTATGAAATTTTGCACACACATTGCTGGGGGTCTGGAAAAGGACATAGAGTACCTTTTATCCCGAAAAGTGATACTACTCCGAGGGATAGAAAAGTAACTTTTATACCTACGACCTCTTTGTGTGAATGTACCTGAACGCGAGCGAAGCTGCGGGTAAATGCTAGTATTGTATAAACTCCTTTTACGTTTCACTGCTGGGCATAGGACTCTTC
>DWPV01004378.1:0-13703 GCA_018251915.1 Urbanus proteus proteus
GGCTCCAAATGGTTCCTGTAAATATACACACGTGCGGTTCCAAACATTGGCTTTGAAACACGACCGTGTTTCTAGATGTAACAATCGACCAAATTATTACGGGGATTAGATACGTATTTTCTATAAATTTGATGTCAGTATAAACTCCTTCGCCTATACCTATTTCAGTATGAGTAGGTACGATACTTGGCTAAAAAATAAATCGTTTTTACTTTTTAGGCATTAGTCCGCTGCCTTTAGAAAAAAGTAAGAACTGTCATGTTATGTTACCATTTATGGTATGGTACGGTTCTTTACTAAGGTTTTTTTCGTTGGCAGGGAATTAATTTGGAAGAATAAGCTGATACTTGGAAATTTGGTATCCCCAAAATTAAAGGCTATAACTGTTATGTATTTTTATTTATCACCCTTGTTATAGGTTAGCGAACTGACAGATCCCTCATATGCTCGAACAAATTTCTCGTTCCTGTTAATTGCAGTACAGAGATTCACGTCGGTTATAATTACAGGCTGATTAATAACGTCCGTTGTATCACGTAACAAATTCCACTTTGATTGCGTTATAATTGCTCGGGATATGTCGTTTGATGGACTAGCTAATGTGAGGACTGAGGATTTATGGGTTCAAGCACCTATTAGTTGAGTCAGTCATTAGAACTAGATGTTTTCATGTTACACGTTAAACGTATTTCAACTCTAGAGCCTAATGACTCACAGTATCCCTAATATGTTCGTAAATACACCGTACATTTAAAAACATGATGAGTAATAGCTCTCAAGATACATAATATAACGGACTATAGCGATTAGCACAGAATTTATTATGGCTTAAGCATGTGAATTTGCCCTTACAGGTATTATACTGTCCGTCGTTCCACAAATGTCAAAGTTAAAGGTTTTAATAGTATCTATGGACAGGTAGGTTACTTGGGCAAGTACTCGTGCATTCTCGTTAGCACTATAATTTGACCACATTTTGCAATTAACTATGTCGCTACATCAGTTACTGACATAAGTGGTGTCGTGGTTTGAATGTAAGGAAATTCTGCTGCAACGACATCTAGTTTTGCTGTAATAATCTAACGCGCTACTCCAGTTTCTATCATAATTGGTTTAGCATTTTTTTTCGGATGCAGCGGGACTTCTGAGGTATTTTACCAACCTATTTTCATGTTCGCTATAAATACTGTTATTTGATGCTAAGAATAGAGTTAAAAACGGCTATTAAAATCATTAACCGTCCTGGTATGTTCGTTAAAGTCAACATTAATATTATAATTCACAGGTTCATTCTAATTCCGAAAGCTTTTTGATTTCACACTGTTTACATTACAGAATTGTTAATGAGAATTGCTATTACTGTCTATTGCTATAAGCGTTTTCAATTTCTACAATCGAGTTTCTAACTCGTTAGTCTTTCTAATGCGTGTGTTTTTATACGATTCACATTAAGATTGGTTTTAGTTCGAATGGTTCTGTTTACATCCCTAAATACTTTGATTTTGTCTTATCTTAATGTTTATTTCCCTACAATAGAGACCGGTACTTACTTTTTACCGCTTTCCAGGAAACGGTCGTACTCGACGGACATTTTGCAACAGAGATGTTTGCGTTGATGCGACGCCGAACAATTGGTGTTTACCATGTGGCCGTCTGTAACAACAAAATAAGACTTAACACCCTATTCCAGCTATATAAGGTCTAGTTTATTCTAGGACCCAAACTTTTGAGTTCAATTGGTATTTGTACTAGACCGAGATTTACGTGTTCAAACTTTGACAACAGCGTCGGACAAAAGTAGAACAGTATATTTTTCTGGTCCAGATATAACTTTGATGTTGGGTGAAATAAGAATCTCTTTGTTTGTTGGAATGGCTGAACTTTGAGACACGGTATTACTCATAGGTGAGAAGATACGAGAGTGCAGTCTAAAATAACTTTATCACGAAAGGTTTTCACTTTATTATTTTTAACCGTCATCGTGTTTTTTTTCTTTTGTTTTCGGTTGTTTAATAAAACGCTTTTAATAACAGCGAGCAAATAAAAAAAATGTTGCTTATTTAACTTAAATTACGTTTATTATGATGTTCTGGCTTAGTAGGTGATTTTTTTTAAATAATGTAAATTCATAATAAATTATTCATAATATAATCGTAAGATTTTATAATATCTCTTGGAATATTAAATTATAATGAATTAATACTTCATTTCAATTAACTTACTCGTCTGATTCTGGTGTTGACGGTTGTCTGTGTCCGTGAAGAACCAAGTCTGCAACAAGAAAAAAAAAGTTGAAGAAACCGTAAATATTAAATTATATATTATTATAATGTTAGTCAACGTACAAAAAGAATACCTAATTTAAAGAGAGACATGGATATGTATGTATATTGTAGTACCTACTGCAGATAATATAAATTACATGGAAAATATATTATCCGTATAAATTATACGGTTAATTTTCATCATATCAAATTCTACAAAAGCGTAATATGAATATTCGGAATTACGCTACAAATTGCCACAAATACATACACATTATTTGGTAATTTATCACAGCCGTTTGTTTGGTCAGAATGTGATTTGGTTGAATTAATGAGGCCTGTATTTATTATTTACTATGAGCTAATATTATGCTAACGCCACAAAATGATACTGGCTGAAATTCAAGTGATATTCGCCATAACGCAGCGACCCTTAAGTATTAATTAAGTATTACTTATCAGTTAATTGCCCAAAATTAGGAACCTTTAATATATACATGTAGTCTACTTAAGTAATTTATGTGATAATTTATCGATTATTTATTTTTTGCTTTATATACTACACCATTTCGCTGCAATTAAATCAAGTAATCTATAAATTAATTTTAAGCTAAATTTAAAAATCTTAAATTATATATTTTTATATTGAATACTACCTGACTATATAGTACCTAATATGCATTTGAATATTTTATAGTTAGAATGATTAAACCGTAAAAATAATAGCTAGTTATTAGATAACATCTTCTCGTCTCTTCATATACCATGTATCCGAATAGATGAGAGTAACTCAATATAAAAACAAAGTAGCATAATTTTGGACTTACAAAGATATCCAACGAGAAACCTCAGGGTCACATTTTTCATAGTAAATCGCACGATAGATATATTACGAGTATGTGTCAGTGTGTGTAGAGTCTACACACCCACATTAGGCCAGCGGTAAACTATGCCTTAATTAATTTAATCATTCTCACTCGTACAAAATCACGCCATATGTATGAAATACCAGCCCTGGTATCTCAAATACCTGCAATTATTTGGGAATTTGCCGCACGTTCGGTTAGAATATAATTTGCAATTTAATAAGTCTCGCTGTATTTACTGTCCGCTAATACGCTCCAACCAACACGTCAATATAACAAAATATCACTCTATATGAAATGCAATATCTATGGGTTTATTTCGTATTTAGCTCATATCAAAATACGAAATATCGTTTATATAACTATCTTTATATAAACGATAAACGTTTATAAACTATACAGATTTTGTTTTTATCAAAGTCGGCCTCGTAAGTAGCATTTCTCGCTAATCATTAGTTTCTGATTTCCCCATCCACGCACACTTGAAAAATTCACCCTGTATAATAACCGTGTAATAATATAATAATCAAAACCTGTCCGTATATTTTTTTTCTCTATACTAATACGTAATCTGTGTGTACAAAAACACCAAAATAGACAGTGGTGTGAGACCATTAGGATGTAGGGCGGAAAATCGGCAATTTTGCCGCCTGGTTGTCAGAGCGCTGACCAAAGATATAAATTATCTAAAAGAGGCATTAAACGTCACGAATTAGCAATTCTATAAATTCAGCGAAGCGCTTATCATGATTCGAGGGATCATAAATCAACAGTGTATGAGCGTTGAATTGAGATTGATAACTCGGTGGCGATCTGTGAATACAAAGTGCTGGAGAAGAAAATTATTTAGCGTATAGATGGAAATCATTTCTGATCGATCAGAAAATATCTATGGAAAAAAAAGAAAAAAATTGTTAGATTCTTTAAATATATTTCAAATGAAATTTCGAATGAAACCCTGCAAGCTATTAAAATTTGCAACTTTTATCATGAAACATATTCAAGTACCTATTATTATATACGCCAATTTTTTACATGTCATTTAACATTTTATTATTATTTCTTGTTTTAATTATTTAGATGTTTTTTTATTTCATCTGGAAGAAATCTTATTAATAGAATATTAATTATACATAACTAGATTTTCGTACCGATTAGACTAACATTTAACTAACGTCATCTTTTTATTTAAAAACATGCACTTCAAAAGTATCCTCCTCGTTACGTTTTTAAAGACGTGTAAAATCTTACACCATCCGCAATTAGCCACTTCCATTCACCCAACATCGGTGTAAACAAACAGCGTTAGCCACACCCGACTTGGCTCACGATATGTTTGGCCAAGGTGATGCCCGATAAGCCACAAAGGTCCTTTCATGAGATTACATTTCTAGCAAACAAACGTTTAATAGTGTTAGAGAAAATATATGTTCATTTTGATGTGGCGCCGAGAGATTTTATTTATGAAATACTATGACGATTTAATGTAATATACCTACCTACCTATAAAAACTTATTGTAAAGTCTCCAAACATTCATAATTTAAAAATATTAAATTTTCAAACAACATTTTTTTAAATAAAAATTACCGCCTATAATTTTATTTCAAATTGACAATTGTTAAGATAAAAAATAAACGATACAACGATTTAAAATTCAATCTAATGCAAAATTAGAATCATATTAATAATGCTTCTTGTTTTTTTGTTACAAGTCTATTTTTACAAATAAAGTAAGAATATGATCTTATTTGAAACGTCATTAATTCCTACTTAGAAACCCCAATGAAAAATCAGCGTTGCGATAGGCAATTCCAAGCCAATACGTTTTTAACTCGAAAACTATTTTAACTATCAAATTGAATAAGACCCCATTGTCATTACTGTTCATATATTTAAGTTTGCATTACAAGACACACCTAGTGACTCACGTGACCCGCTTGATAAATCACGAAGGTCCGAAATTTCAAAACTGATTGAGAAAATGTTTAGGTTCCCTGCCCTTTACGTGCTCGCGGTAACAGGTCGTTAGGAAATTGATAGGCTTTAGTTTTGCAAACAGATATATTAATCTGTAGTAGGCTTGGCTGAATCCGAATACAAACTAAATTCGTATTGTATATTTGAAATATGAAGTAACTACCTAAATTTGAAATAAATAAATATTTATGTTTTTACAATGTCTTTGTCGGAAAACGATACACAGATGATACACCGATGTTACAAATGATGGATCTTGCGTTAATCCATTATCCTAATTTGTTTTAGTAATTTGACAGTAAGTTGTACAATGTATATAGTAGTAGGTACTAGTAAACCATATGTGCTGAACTTCCAAATGTGCACTGATCCCAAAAATACACAATTTACAGCGAAAATTCTAAAAAGAGTTACGAGGTCCATTGTCATAAAAAGCTAAAATGGTTTTATTTAATAGATTTAAAAAATATTTCCCTGGCCGGGAATTGAACATATTCATTAAGCAAGGAACAGAATGCCATTAGTTTTTATTTCATTGTTGTGAATGATAGTTTTAAAGATAAGCCTCAACAAAGACACATTAAAATTAGGAAAATTTTAAATTACTGCAACTAAACATGTCTATTATCTTAATTACTAATTAGTCGTGAAGATTTCTTCGCCGATAGTGGAATCGTTGTGAAGTCTACGGCGTCAATACCTTTTTAAGTTGACAAATTTGCTAATTATCATTGTTTGTTGAATAGTTTACTATTTAGGTACCCACTTACATAAACTTCCTTCCCTCCATAACACTGCGTTCTTGTTTCGATTTATTAAGTTAAAATATTTTAAAGAGAAACATAATGTCATATCGTACTATTTGTTGTTCGAAGTTCACATAATATTCAGTAGTTTTTTACAATATATCATGCAAGCTAACCTCTAAAGATATTTATGAAATATACGAATACGACTGACGCTATATGATAATACACTGGAGGTTAGTTCAGACGCTTGACAAGAGAGATTTATGGGACTTTCGGGATAGTACAGTTAATGTAAAAGTGTCTTATGAAATATAGTTTTATTCCTGAAACTTTTTCAATTTCATAAACTTGAGTCAAAGTAGCTTTTGTTATGCCTTGTGAAGTTTTTTGCAGTAACTTAAAGTAGGTACAGCAGGTATACAGGCGATCGAACTGTGTTCGGCGTCTGAAACTTACAAAATTATATGTTCCTAATAAAAATATTTTGTATCAATGTCTCTATTTATGTTTTATTTTCTATTTATTTTTATACTACTTTTATTTTCTATTTTTTAAATTATGTTTACTATTTACAACTTGCGGATTATCTTTGTGTTCACATTATTCTTATATAACGGGAAAACTATAAACTGCCCTTAAATAATTATTACAAGGGAGTTTATAATAAAAAGGCAGGTAATTTTGTAGTCTTTGGTAAACTCGATTATTAAAAACAAGGTAGTTTAGTGCTGAACTATTTAATCTAGAATTTTTCTCGGTTTTCTTCCACAAGAAAATGTTTTATTTCATTTTTTAACAATAAATAACCTGAGACTGGTCGTAGATGCCAACTCCATAGCCATGGTCATGTTGAGCTCAAACGTTGCTGATGTGACGATGGGACCACCATAGTTGAAAAAAGTCTTTAAATCTATCATCGAACTTTTAAGTCTATCATCACCTAATACCGATTTTGTTTCTTGAACACACAGAGCATCCAAATGAAAACACCCGTGTCCCATGTTATTATAGGTGTGGCAACAAGCTCTCATATTACAATCTTACACACACATTTGAAGAGCGTGGTACAGTCAAATAAAAAATTCAAAACGGTTATGATAAGCCAAAGAAACATGATATGGCGAAATAAGATCTGTCAACGGTGACGACATAGTACGACTTGAAATAGCACTATGAATACCAAGATAGGTTTTAATGCAGTTTGCATATTGAATGACTTCGTAAATAAATCCAAGAGAAGGAAATGAAAATTTATTTCCTGCTGCAGTCACGAACGTAGGAATAATATTGCTGTAGAATTAAAAAGGATTTTGTTCAATTATATTAAAAGTGCTCTGTTTGATGCTCATAAAAACGTTTCGATCTTGGCAAATATGGATTGATGATCACTAGTATTACCTTATAAGGCGTAATCCTACTTGAGTTGTAAACTGTGATCAATAAATTGGAATACCAACTTAATGTAATGTAAATTATACGATCCAAAACCAAGCTCACAAAATAAGTAACTTTTGTTAGTCAATTCGAAGCAAGCACTTCTTAGAATAGGAAAAATCCTTTATTTCCATAAGTTTTTTCTCTATCTTTTGAAAAGTTATAGTTTGCAATTTATAAAATAATAATAACGAAAACAGTATACAACATTGAGATATTATGTACCTTTAGTACATAATATCTTAATGGTATGAAACAGTTTATTTGCTTTAGAACATAATAGCGAAAAACAATAACAACGATTCTATAGGTACCATAGTTATAGGTACTCCCCCACCTACCAAAACCTAAACAAAACGAACACTAAAATATGATAAAAATAATCGCAAAAAAACCATTTTCAGTTATGACCAAATGCACAAATATCCCGTCTGTCCTATTTCGTAAATCGACCGAAACATTGAAAACACAAAACAATAGACAGCGTCGGTTTTATGGTCGAATATATCAAACATTTTCCTTATCGTTCGCTCACGTGAAAGCCAATGGTATCCATTACGTGAACGACGTGACACAACGTCCAGTCAATTATAATAAATTGGCCGACCACAAGCAACGGGTCAAATTACAATAGAGTATGGAAAGAAAGGGAAACTTCTGCGCTAACTTTGTAAGTAGGGTGCGAGACTCTAACAAAACTTTAATATTATATGGAGAAGTTAGAAAAAGACCATTCTTTATGCTTCAAATAAGCTTATGTTGCATGTTGAAAATAAAACAACAATAGTTTTACCGATAAGATATTTTAAGTAAAAATAAATACTATCATTACTTCCAATAAATGTCCGAAGAATAATAAGAGGATGGGTAAACTCTCAGTGCATCATATTCAACCTAAATGAAACCATTTTTTTAATAAATAATGATCACAAGTTATGAGACTTGACAGTACAAAGTCTTAACAATTAAATAAGAAATATTTATGATAAAGTATAAATCAAAGTTACACGACATTGAATTTCATTTAATGCGATTGGAAGACTAAAATAAATTTATTGATAGCTAAGATACGGGTTATCGGGTCTAAGCCGGCCATAAATCAAATATAATAAGAGAGCTTTCGATACAAAAAGGGCGAAAGCAAGAGAACAATCCGGTCACGTGGCGGGCGCGCGTCGTGCCACGCGCTGCGCAAGCGCAGAGTCCATGTTCCAATGGTTATTTATGTTGGTCCTTCGAGCCGGATTAACGGTCGATTATGCACGCTCCAGATTCAGGAAACAGCCAACGGGCGCTGCACGATCAGCCTCTTACCGTTTGCTATTGTTCCGTTTGTATAGTTAGCGATTTAAATCGCCATTTTACATCCAAAATATTTATGATGAGATATTTGACGTAAAAACCAAGTTGATTTATTTTTTAAATCAAACAATAAATTTTAAACTTTTAAAATATTTATTGAGGTAACTGTACGTACTATGCTTAAAAATCCAATATGGCAAATAAATAGCTCGGGTATCATGTTTAATTAGACAATGAATACGATGATAGCTTTCTATAATAACATTCTCTGTATATTTATGACACAACTATTTTATAATAGGGTTCATAGAATAATATTTGAAATGAGATGCGATTAAATCGAAACTCCTACTGCGAGATAAATGTAGCCACGGAATATTTTTGTGTAATAAGTATGTTTCTGTCACCGTCATTGGACGCATATTTCTCTCTTGTCAAGTAATGGTATCTCAGACTAAAGAATCGTGTTAGAAATAATGTCCAACTTTTTCAAAAACTGGTTTGTTTTATGTGGTTCCTGTCGTCTTTTGCATAATCATACGATCAGGTTTTACGAATTACGGCCTTTTGGCAGTTATAAGATAGAGGGTAGGGAATGGAAGCCGAGGATGGTCTAGAAACAGGTTTGTCCTGCAGCTGCAAGATGACAAAGATAAAAGCAGGGAATTAAGCTGTTCCCTTGTAACTAATTCCGAAGTTAATGGCGATTTTGACCTCTCAACAGTGGAGCCTGCTGTGATAATTTCTAGCACATATATCTTACTGGATAAGGAACATGAATTACAAATGGCTGGCTTATTGTTCTATGTAAGATTGTACACATTTAATTAAATAATTAATTATTTGCCTAGTTGTTTGTTTGTGTGAAAATAAGAACTTATTTAAGAGTATCCTTACGATAGGAATGCAGGTATCAATATGCGAGTTCTGGATCATTGTAGACATACGAACTAACGAATTACTGCCATCAGTGAGACTATAATGGGTTGATGTTAGTGATCTACTAAAAACGATCACACTAGAAGAAATATCTTATTAGATTTCTCTCCGTATAAATGTCATTCATCCCAAAAGCTAAGTATTATTTCTTCCCAATTCTACGCACCTAACAAAATTTTGTAAAATGATTTGGAATCCCCATTTGCAAATTCATTTATTAGTATTTTACGCATGAATGTAGTTGTCCATCACGTTTTTGGGTATTGTCCAGAATAAAAATATGCAGACATTTTTACACACAAAAAAGATGTTTGAGACGATTCTTTATCTTTTAAACCAGATGTTCCGCCCAGACAAGAGCAACTTACATAAAGCTTAGTACGGTGCCTGCTTTATTATAGTTTGCATTATGTAATTAATTACCAAATGTTTGACAAAGACTTAGATGCACCTACAATATTCAATATCATCTATTTTTACGATCTTCAAAATTTTCAAAATCTTTCCTCTGTGTTACTTATACTGTTTAACTTTTTTATTTTGGTTTACTGATTTAGATAATGAATTTAAAATGACGTTCATATTGTCTTAAACAATTATAGGTATTCTGTCATAACAACTATTGATTTCTGATGTCAACCTGCTTGTAACGTAAGTAAGTCTGCATTGATAACGATACCGTTTGAGAATAAACAGTAACGGCTGATGATTATCGTAACGTTGTCGTTATTTAGCTTTATATTTACTTTATTTTCATATATTTTAGTTTGCAGATAATCTCCTTCCTTAAAAAAACATAGTAACTAGTATTACTATAATAGTAATACCTACTACTATACTACCGATATATTTTGATTTACCTACTTGTAATAAGACATATATTATGTGACGTTACAATTCTGTCGTTAACGATAGGGAATTTATGTGTGATTAATTTCATGAAGAAATTTTGCCCTTTTTCTGTTTGTTGACAGACAAGTAGGTAGGTACATCGCCATTTAAAGTAAGTTGGACTGCCTCACCGTTTATTGTTTCCTTACAGCTTTCAATATACAAACAAACATATTGCATATAAGTTAATTGTAATGAGCAAAAAGTTGTCTCATTAAGTAATATTCAGAAGTTGTTAAAAGGTGCCTTATTAAGCAGTTACTTCCAATTATAGTGTTTAATGACTTACATCAAAATTTTACTTTTTTTATGTTTAGATAAGTACATAGGTACATACTTAAAACAAATAATAGGACATTATACATACCTAGGTATTGAAAACATGATGTCAATACTAAAGAATAATAACTAAAGATAACTAAAATTAACAGATTATAAATATACATTTTGGCATTATTAATTACAAAAAATATACCTGTTGCTTCGCCATTTGGAACCATGTCTTCAGTATAATCGGCAGCCTCGTATACTGATAATGTTTTGTTGTTTTAACACTTATAAATATGTCATCTAAAGTTATATTCTTACTCTGTCCACTATCATAGATACTCGTTTTAGTTACGGGTTCGATAGATAAACCAGACACTTGCACTGCCGCGCGACTTTCTTGGGAGTTGAAGTTCACTCCGCCTTGATACACTAACAGGCTACTGTACCCAAGGGCTAGGAGCACAGCTGCGGCCTTAATTATCCTACGGCCACCCATACCAGAGCCGACTGGCGCCAAGGCGCCGATAAACACGAGAAAGTCCTAGCACGTCGTCACTCATCTGTCGAACTTTGTTATCGAAACACTATTTATAAGGACGATCCGCTCGAACAGTCCTGCGACGACAAACAACGGTTACAAACTAAATAAAAATGTAGCACGAACGGCGAATACGCCCGCGCCTCGCAGCCCCACCACGTGGTGCGAGCGAGAGGCACGATGGTGTCGTCCCTGTCGTCGCTAAGCCTACCTGCGCGTGCGCCTGTCCGCCGCCCGCGCCTTCGCCGGCAGCGACACCCGTGTCAATGGCTCACGTCATGTAATTGTTGACTATGTTGAGGGCTTTTGAATATTATCCAATTTTGTGCGCGGTGAAATAAATTGACCATGACAACAGACTTCATTATAAAACTCATAGGATTAGGATAATGTGTTTTTTCGTTTATTTTTTTTCGAACAATTTGATGCCAATTACGTTTAAGAATAAACAAATTGCATATTTAAGTAAATTTATGAAATTTTAAACGGTTAGTTACCTAAAAGCTATTTATTATTTAACGACGGATATAATTAACTTTTTTGTTTGTAAAAAGTAATGTGATAATAAATATGGACTATGTTTCTTTTTTATACCAACCTTTGTTCGTCAAAATTCTTTGTTAAAAACTATTGAAATTATAAACCTCTTTATGATTAAATTGATTAATCTCTATTAGGCCTATTAGTATTTCGACCCTGAATGAATAGTAAGCGCTAAAACGTATTGCCAGTCATACAATTTTTCATTAATTTATACCAATTACCTCTAATCGGGATTGCTTACCGTTAAAATCATCAACGAATTTACCGCGTCATTTTACTAATTTGGTTCTATAGTACAATACACTATTGTGCGTCGATAAAGGCGAATACAGTCCAACCGTGGGTGGTAATGAAATTAGGAGCCAGTCATTGTTGCATTAAATTCCACTCAAATGAGACAATAGGTACAGAAATTGAGAAGAAACTGTGATTAATTGCGTCATTTTTGAAAGCTGCGAGTCACTTGGAGAAATGGTTCTTACGTAGGTTTGACCGCACAGTTAATTGATATTTCTATTGTTTCAATAAAGTTACAAATTAGGTGGTGAAATAAAGTTTAAGAATGAGGTAAATAATACTTATTGTATTCATACACCACTGTAGAAAAGACAGCTTCTTTACTTTACAGATTTTATAGAAAGCGGCCAATTGCGCAGTTATCAATTTAATTCCGTGCAAGAGCTAAGTAGTACGGCGATCGTCAATTGTTTTCATTCCAGTTGTTCTTTTTACAATATTTTAATGCAAATTTATTCCAGTAATAAAAAAATAAAACCAAATAAAGAAACTAGGATAATTCAATTTTACGTTATACGTACATTGCGTCGCCTACTTAATACATGCTCAAATGATATGCAACGATAACTCAGATAAATAAAATAGGTAGATTACTCACTGCCTTGTATTTGAATGAAACCAAAAAACTACGCTACTTTCATGTATTTATACGCACACACACAAAACTAGCGTAGTTTCTTGTCAGTACCTTTAGTGTATTTACGCTCACATAATCACTTTAACCCGACCATTTTAAAAACGGCTTCATTTTTTTGTTAGGAATTTGAATTTATTTATCTGAGAACGATAATAATACAAACGTTAAACTCATCAGAATAGAAACATTTAGACATCTACCTGGCCAGGATAACAGCATTGCTGCGTCACGTCATCTTGTTAAAATGTATGACAAAAAATCCTACTTTAAAGTCATTAAGTAAAATTGTCCGGCCTTCGGTAGACCGTATCTAATAGTGTGTATGTTAAAACATCTTTATTCAAAAAATCGACAAAAAGTATAATCACATTTTTTATGTTAATTACTTAATTTGTACTTACATTATAAAGTCCATTATTCTAAAGGTTAAACTTTAAAGTCAATACTTCAATTCAAAATACAAATGAAAATTAATTAATACCTACCAATGCATTGTTTTATTTCACCATAACATATTTACGATTTACATAATGACCTGCAATGTTTCTATGTACTGTTGTCCCAAGTATCAATGGTCATACTAATACAATGACGCATTGCACCCAGAGGGGCAATAAAATTGATTTGTTGGTACACTGAATTTATTTTAACTGATCCTATGATATTTAATAGTGCCACCGAATTTCAATGGTTAAATTGTTATCATATTACTATTTTCTTGTTTTCAACTATGCAGTTCTACATACTTTTTAAATTGTCAAGGCTGAATGACTTGTTTTTTCATCAACATTTTTTTTCTTAAAATTATTTTACGGCCATTGATCTGAGTCCTTTACAGCCAATCTTCATTTATATTGTTCCTTTTTATCTCGTCCTAATGGAATATTATCCATATGGAAGATGACGATGATGTGATGTTCCATATAGAAGATGATGAGATGAGATGGGTCCAGCAAAGTGGTAGGGACTTTACTAGGACTTCTTCATGGAGTCT
>DWPV01004379.1:0-13698 GCA_018251915.1 Urbanus proteus proteus
GGGATGACATTTATGTTTGAATATGTATTCTTCTTTACTTTTTAAACGCGGGTGAAACCGCGGGGTTCAGCTAGTGTTATGATATATTATGTTATGATGTCCCGCGCTATCAAAAAGTTATCAGACCTCATGTAGAAGCCAATGTGCTATTTCTACGCACCCTAACTCTACAAGCAATAACTTCATAAATTCCCCACCAAAGTTATAATATGTAGTTATGGCCTTTCTTCAGTTACATGGGCGTAAATTGTAGTTCTTGTAGTGTGGCCTTGCCATTTGCCTTCGTTTTCCTTACTATTATTATTATGTCCCAGATAGTTCAGCATAGGCAAAATACCTATATTGGTTGTACATAACTAAACACATAAAAAAACTTATAACCTAACCACAGGGACAAAACCTGGATATCGTTTGAAGACGCGTCCTCAGTGGACGTGAAGGGTAAGTACGCGCGGGTGCGAGGCCTGGCCGGGCTGGCACTACACGGGGCGGACCGGGACGCGGAGACGCCCTGCGGACCCACGCTCAAGCAGACGCTCAACAAGGTGCTGAACCAGCAGAGCAGAGCGCCGAGAGCTGCTGTGTTGAGGTGAGTGGACTAGGGAATAGTGATGTGAGTGATTGAGGATAGAGAGATTGTGTACCTAACTTAGTAAAGTTATAGGGGAGCATTTAAAAGATCTAAAAACTAAAATAAAAGGAGACGTTTATCAGATCTAAAAAGTAAAGTAAAATGATAATTAACAACAAAACAAAAAAGTAAAAAAGAGGTTTTAGCAAATCTAATAAAAATAATAGGAGAGAAGAGGGTTTAAAGAATTAGGAAGTAAAATACAAAAAGATTTAGCAGGTTTCAATGATTAATAACTGGACAAAAATCTATAAGTTACATTGGAAATTTTAACCTAAGCCGGAACTGTTACAAACTTTTACAGATCACTCGAGAACGAAATCTTGTCGGCTCCATCTAATGCATTGGAAGCGCTGCAGGTATCTCCCTACAGGATCACGCAAGTCGTGGACTCCGATGGTGTCATACACTCCATTCGAGAGGTAAGACCACGTGCATTTAACAAATGTACCAATATTTTATTTTCTTCTTTGAAAGAACTGATGAAATTTTGTGTGGGTAGAATCAATAATGCAGTCTAAAAAAGACTCAAATTAAGATCGAAGAAAACAGCGTACTTTTGCTTAAAGTCGAATATATCAATCGTGATACGTGATACTTCACAAGTGCGATGGGACCATTACTTGTACTTATTTTCTTTTAGACCTTTGATCTCAGACCCAGCGTTCCTTTATTAAAAAGTATTTAATAACTTATCTCATGTTCACAGGATACGAGAACCGAGTTCTCCTGCTCACGTCAAGGCTACTTCGTTCATCCGCGATCCTGCGCGAGGTTTTACCGTTGTGTGAAGTTCGATCAGCTTTCTCCCGACTTTACTGTGAGTATGATTTTTTTGTCTAGCTTTTTAAATATTGTCTACTTATTTCTTTTTGATAGACTATTTATTGTATGAATTTTGTTCATGTTGAATATCTCATTTTAAGTTGAAGACATTTCTAGTAATTCTCTTTTCTTGAAGTTTAGTTTCTGCTAGATTTTAATTATCACTTTAGTAAAGGGAGAACTCCTGCCAGGCTAGGTGATCATGCCTGGGGTGCAGTCGTGCTCCGACAGTCTCAGTTCGGAGTATATACAAGCTATTGCAAGATATTGAAAATAAATCAATAGCGTGATTCAGAATACTCGTGGCGCCATATCTTGACGAGTAGCGGGAAGTCGCCACATTACTATCTCCTTTAATGACTAAGGAAAATGTCGGCAGAAAACATACATATCAGTAAAGTCTACGTACTAGCACTTAACGTACAAAGCATTAACCTGATTTTTACAAAATTTGAGGAGTTGCTTATGTAATAATTAGATGCGCACGATCACAAGAATAAATTTATAACAGTAGTTTATTACTTATTACAGGTATTCGAATTCGACTGTCCTGCCGGTCTGGCGTTCGACGCCCGCTACGAGGTGTGCGTATGGCCCGGCAGCCTGCCGCACGCGCTGGCCTGCCCCGGCTCCTCCGAGATCGCGCCCGTGCCGCGCTCCCGCTTCCTGTGTCCGCAGCACGAGGGTACGTAGCTCCCCGCCACACGCCGGTATGGCCGCAGCTGCCGCACGCGCTGGCCTGCCCCGGCTCCTCCGAGATTCGATAGACTTCAAGTCTTCAAGACTTCGTGACTGCTCGTTAGGAAAAGATGACATTGATTTGGACTGGTATAATTCAAGACTCACCGCCCTGTTCATTAAAGGGTAAAGCTCCTCTTTTTCCTTTAATCAGAGAGAAAAAGGAACTTAATATTTTTATCTAGAAATTTGAATATGACATCATCGTAAATTAGGGGGTAAACGAGCAAAGGTATATTTGTAGTCGAGGCGGTTGCCTAATTTCAGTAATATCGAATTAGCAATAACGTTTTTATCACCCTTTTTCCAGGCTATTACGCAGACCCAGAGAACTGCCGCTGGTTCTTCGCTTGTTTGGACCACGGCACATCTCCGTTGACTGCCTACGAGTTCCGTTGTCCGTTCGGTCTCGGGTTCGACGCCGAGCGCCTCAAGTGCGACTGGCCGTGGCTGGTACCCGCCTGTGGGAACATCGCTAGATACGAGGCTGAGGCATATGGCTTCTCTGCTGCTACTCTTACAGGTAACTAACGACTTCTAAGTCGAATGATAAGATATATAAAAAAGAATTAACTGACAATTTATTTACCTATCACTAGGCTTCTTTAAATAATGAGAGCTATAAATGTAGATTTCTTTTGGGATTCAATGTCTTTAACCAGATAAATGATCACTACCAGGCATAACTATAGGCATACACTATAGGCATAAACGGCCAGACCGTTAGAGTCCAATAAGTTCTCATAAAATATGTAGTCTCTGAATCAATCTAGCATCTTCTGCATTGCAGAATACAATCTGCATATTTGAATTTACAAAACCACTTTTAGACATTATACGAAGAAATCTATAATAAGTACTAATCCTTGACTTTCCTGTTACAGGTGCGGCTGGTTTCCGAGGTCAAACAGCTGACTCCGTCAATATCGCTGCTCACCAGAGTTTAGTCTCTGGAGCCGCTTTAGACAACCTCGTCGGAATCCAAGGCAGCTTCCTCTCCAACGCCGACGCTTTGGATGCCAACTTCATCGCCTCCCAGGAGTACAGTCCTGAAGCTTCCGGACAAATATACAGAACCGAAACAACTGCCCCAGGATTCTCGACCGCCGGTATCTCTTACAACGTAGAAGCTGATTCCAACGGTGACGCAGGCTTTGTTCAAGCACATAGATACGACGATAACGAATACTCTAGCGGCTCTCTCATTTTAGACGATTATAGACTACCCGCTGCTTCGTCTGCTAACGCTAACCGCGTATCCGTAAGTTCAGGACAGTATGTACAAGGCAGTACTGCCACCACTGGCGCGTATTCAAGAACTACGTCAGGACGTAAATATCAAACCGGTAAATACGTGAAAGACAACTCTGGCCGTTACGTTCATAATCCCGCTGGAGACCGTGCCCTGCCATACAAACATGTTGATTCACCAGTCAAACCTTACCTACATGATGCTGATAGATATAAATACACCCATAGTTATGACGTTGGAAAGTACAATCAAGACGCCAGTAATACTCAGTCATCTGGATATTATTATCCTAAACCCAATAAACCATTCGAAGATGGTATTGCGTTCGGTTCAGATGGTTCTCAATATGATTCTCAAGGATATACGGACAGTGGTTCCTCAGGCACTTATTATGATGTAACCGGTGATGGCGGTTATTCGTCAGGTTACTCGAGCTCAACTTCTCATGGAAACTCAGGTGGAAGTCTATACAAGCTCGAAGGTTACATAGGTACTCTCGGTGAAGGTGGTGTTGTTGACAATTCTGGTATCAACGTGCAACAATACAGTAGTTACAACAATGCAGATGTAGGCACTTACGTTACTGATTCTAAGGCGTACACTGGTGCGGCGCATACTTTAACCGCTGGAGCTATCAATGTAGGTTTAGTAGGAAAAACATCATTAGTCGACGTCAATTATATCGACCAAGGTAATTATCAACGTGGACACCAAGTAGTACACGACAATGCCCAAGGGGGTCAAGTGAGCTACGTAGCTGAGCCTGCAGTTTCTATCAGCCACGTTGGAACCGATAGCCACAACGACGGATATAACTACGGTACTACTCCCACATCATCCGGAGTGCCAACAACTGCCACACCATTCGCTGTAACCACATCTTTACCTGTAGTCACTACATACAAGACAACTTATGTTCCTGCCGAACCCAAAACTAGTGTGAAACAAGTTTTCGGCTACACACAACCAGAAGTTACATATGTGCAACCATCTGTAGTCGCCGTTAAGCAATACGTTACTCCTGGACTTCAAATTGATCATAGCCAGGGGTCGAACTACCAATATGAATCTAAGGATTATACTGGGTATGACACTTACAACACTGGCTCTACTAAAGAATCTCAGTCGACAGGTTACGTTTATTCTAAACCAAGCACGAAGTTCGAAGATGGTATTTCGTACTCGACTCCTACACCAGCTATATCGATAGCTACGTTCAAACCACGCGGTTTCAGTCATCAGACACAACATAGAGTGGAATCAACCGGTTACGAATATTCCAATCCAACTCCAGTCACAGAAGTACCGTTCAGAAAAGCTGTAGCGTACACCACAGCTGCACCTATTCCAACATACGTTCAACCCACAGAATCTACATATACGCCACACTCATATAGCCATCAAACAATCCATAAAGTGGAATCGAGCAACGTTTATACACCATCTGTTGAAGTATCTGGAATTGAAGCAGGAAGCTCCGGTATAACTTACGAAGAACCACAAACAGTTATTCATTATAGTACAGCGAGACCGACCGTCGCTGTTCAACCAGTCGTTACGTTCGGTAGCAGCACACCTCAACCAGTGGTCTACAGCCAACAAACTTTGCACAAAGTAGACACAAGTAAAATTACCACATATTCTCAAGATGACTCAGCGACTGGGTATGAGTACAATAAACCGAAGGTACAATTCCAAGAAGGGTCAAACTCTGGTTACCAATATTCAACACCAGCACCTGCTGTTACTTCCACGTACAGAACTCCGAGTTACAGCCATCAGACCATACACAAGGTAGAAACTCCAAGGATAGTCCCGTCTTCGACTCCATTGGCTATCACACATGACGAATACGCTTACCAAACCACTCCCGTCAGTGTATACGAAAATCCATTCTTGAAGTACACTCAGAAAGTTACCCCAGTATCTTACAGTCAACAAACAATTCACCAGTTTGATACCAGCCAAACAGACACAGAATCTACCGGTTATGAGTACACAAAACCGAGAGTTACATATGAAAGACCTAAGACCGTTGTTCAATATACAACAGCACAGCCCGCCATAGCAATTCAACCCGCTATTTCTACATACGAACCACAATCTTACAGCCAACAGACTATCCACAAGGTTGAAGCAAGTCAAGTGAATACTTATTCGCAAGGCGGTGAATCTGGATATGAATATACACAGCCGGCAATTAAATTTGACATAGCTTCAGGCATTGAATCATCCACACCAAAGCCTGCTGTTTCCACGTACGCTCCTCATTCCTATAGCCAACAAACCATCCATAAGGTAGAAAGGCAAAAGTATGTTCCTGTATCGTCCACCGCTGCCCCGATTGTTGATGTTGCATACCAACAGCCTGAAGTTACCGTCTATCAGAACCCTATTTTGAAATACACTCAAAGTATAACCCCAGCTTTGTCTGTGGGACCTACAGCTGAAGTATTCACACAAACTTATAAACCAGTGCGCACTAAATTGACTCGTCCAACTCAAGAATCTTATTCGGAAATTAATCAAGGATATACGTACAGCCAGCCAGAAATACAGGTAAACCTCGAAGAATCAAGCAAGCCTGCTTACTCTGATGCCAGTGTTGTATCTCATCAAGTATTCCATCAGTCTCACGACGTAAGCGAATCCGATGCTGGCAAGAAAGTTGTGTTTGTATCGACATCACCATCAACACTTGTCTACGAAAGTCACTACACTGATTACGAATCACCAAAAACAGTCGAAACTTACAAGGCTCCTGAATATATTCCACCTAAGACCGAATATCAACAAACATACTCAGTATCGACCGCCGCGCCAGTCATTTATCAGAGTTCGGTAAGCCATGATATCCAAGAAGAATACAAGCCTTCTTATACTCAGACGTTTGATATTCCCAAGAAAGTTGAATCTATTCATTTCTCATCATTCCCTGCTACGGCGCCGGAGATTCAAGTAGGTTACAAAGCTGAAGAGTACTTACCACCAGTATCATCTACTGCTAGACCCGTGACTACTACGTACAGACCACGATATTTAACGAGCACAACTCGGGAATATCTACCTCCTACACCTCAACCTAAATTCAATGCACCTGAATACCTGCCTCCAGTAAAGAATACCTACCTGCCACCAGCAGAAAATACTTACCTACCCCCAGTAGAAAATACTTACCTACCGGCAGCCGAGAATACTTACCTACCACCAGCAGAAAATACTTATCAACCATCGACCGACAATACCTATTTACCACCAGCAGATAATACTTACTTGCCTCCATCTCCGACACCAGAATCTCTGGAATACCTGCCTCCTGCACGCAAGACCTCTGGTTCGAGCGTTGTAAACTTTGAATCTTTCGGATATGATAACAATGGCGAATCATTTGGTGCTAAACTTGGATACAACCCGTACGAAAATAAGGAACAAACATATTACGCTGAAACATCGTCCACAACTGCGCCCGTTACACGGAAACAAAACATTGTTGTTGAAACCGCTAAATCTCAGCTGCTTGGTTTTGGAACAGTTGGACCTGATGCTGGATTAGTGTCGCCAGTAAGTTACACTACAGCAGCGCCGTATATTGTATCCAGTACCGATAACTCTTACTTACCTCCAAGAATTGTTACATCTACGTACGCGCCTGAAATTGAAGTTTCCTCCCCTGTTTCAAGAAGGACAAGACCTAAATACCGGCCATTCGCTAAATCGACAACCCAAGAACCTATTTATTACGAGTCCACTACAAAGTACACGGCTCCCGAGTACTTGCCACCATCAGAAGAGGCTGACCAACCAATATACAAAAAGTATCAAGTATACAATGCTGATGACAGTTTTGTCTCTACTACAGCAGCTCCGTATCAAAGAAAGCAAAACATTGTCGTAGAAACAGCTAAATCTCAACTTGGTTTTGGTTCGGTTGGATCAGATGCCGGTTTGGTTTCAATCTCAACACCTGTTGAATCGTACAGTTCGACGTACGCACCAATCAAACAAGAATTGGTGGAAGTTACTCCAACTACCTCATCTTTCCGCAGAACGAAACCCAAGGTCGCTGTTGTGACAAAAATAAACGATTTCAACCCTCTCCTTGTAAGAAAATTGGGTGCTGTTTGCAGCTGTCAATCACCTACTTTAGTGCTCAAAGGAAGGCGACCCACCGTGCAGGCTGAATCGAATGACTATAGTACTAGCTATGACGATTCCGGCCGTGGGGATCTAGGTGATGATACTTGGACACAGTCTGCTAAATTCCCGAGCACAGTAGTGACCCCAACACCAATTGTTACATCTACTTACAATCCTATTATAGTGCCAGATGATTCATTCTACCAAGATTATCAAGAGGCTAGCAACAATAACGTTGATATTATATCCAACGGTGAGGCACACCCAGTAGCATACGTATCAAGTACTCCAATAATTTCCACGACAGAGAAATTAGTTCGGATTAGACCACGAGTTAAGGCAGTCACTCCGGCTCCAACTTACAAAACGGTGTTGCTGAACCAAGAGGTTACACCATCTACGATTATTAAGTCATCAGAGGCTTCCGTATCAGTTGAATCTCAATCGTTTGACCGTTACGGTCCGGGTGGATGGAGAAGCAGAGATGAAACTCTACAAGGTTCTGTGGATTGTAAGAGAGCAGGATTGTTCCGTCACCCGAAACAATGTAACAAATTCTACGCTTGCAGATGGGACTGTACGAAACAAAGATTTACGCTTCATGTGTTCAACTGCCCCGTTCAATTAAGTTTCGATCCTAATCTAGGTGCTTGTAACTGGCCGAGTCAGGGACCCGCATGCCAAGGCGATACGCTCCTCACAAACACACTTTGAGTTAGTTATGTAAAAGACCGTTCAATGAATCTCGACGTGCCATCGAAATTGTGATAAGATGTGATCACGAAATATCCTACGATCTTTATTTACTGTTTATCAGGAATAATTAAGTTGATGATTTGAGTCTCTCTTTTAATTCTATAGGCTTATTTATTTGTTTGATTGTTGTAATGTTATTTTATAGTTATTTATTATTCATGCTCTCGTAAAGCTTATGATCGCTAAGTATTTTGAAGTTTCGGCATTACTGATTGAACATTAGTTACCAGTGTCTAGTTCATATAGTATGTAATGTTTTGTAAAATAGTGAAGTCATATTTTTGTACGTTTATAAATCATTGCGCTGTAATGTAAATATATCATTTTATTCATAAATTGTATTTCATTTCATGTCAAGATTACAATAAAAATATTAAATTGATTTAAATGGTCAAAACAACTGGCTTTTCAACAGCATCCAAAACATCTTTATATTTATTTAGCAAAGGCACGACTTCTTCATCGAGGAATTCGGTAACTTGCTCAGGAGCCCTTCCAATAAACGTAGAAGCGTCTAAGATGGCATCCAACTGATGTATTACAGGTGCAAAGTAGCTGTCTTTCTTCACACGCTCAATCAAATCGTTGTCCTTTCCTTCCTGTTTAACCACTGCGCCTGCTTCATGTGATAAGACACGAATCTTTTCGTGACATACTTGACGGTCACCACCGGCTTGCACCATGGCCATTATAATATTTTCAGTAGCCATAAAAGGCAGCTCCTGTGCAATATGACGAGCAATAACTTTAGGATACACAACTAATCCTTGGCAAATGTTGAGAAGAGTAATTAAAGTTGCATCGGCAGTCAAAAAGGCTTCAGCCAACGTAATCCGACGATTGGCGGAATCATCCAAAGTGCGTTCAAGCCATTGCACGGCATGAGTATTGGCAGCATTGGCGTGTAATGTAATCAGATGACGACCTAAAGCGCAGCAACGCTCAGAACGCATTGGGTTCCTCTTGTAAGGCATAGCACTAGATCCAATTTGCGATGCTTCGAACGGTTCCTCAATTTCCTTCCTAGAAGCTAGGATCCGTATATCCGAGCACATCTTATGAACTGTTGCGCCCAACCCAGATAATGCAGCGATGACTTCTAGGTCAACCTTCCTCGAATATGTTTGTCCCGTGACGATGTAACGTTTGTCAAAACCAGCCAGCTCCGCTACTCTTTTGTCCAGGGCTCGTACCTTGTCACTATCTCCCTTAAATAGCTGTAGGAATGACGCTTGCGTTCCTGTAGTGCCTTTTACTCCTCGGAAGCGCAAATCGTCTCTTGCACGAGATAAAGCTCGTTCGTCCATCAGTAGATCACTCAGCCATAAAGATGCGCGTTTACCTACAGTTGTCAGTTGCGCAGGCTGGAGATGAGTGAATCCGAGGATGGGCTGCGACCTGAAATATACGGTGATAGACGGTTACTACATTATATCTCTGATATATATATTTATATTTCAACACTGGTTTTCATAAAAATAACAGTATATTATATGAATATAACATGAATTTGCCGTATAAAACAACATTAAAAACATTATAGCAATGCTTTTGACACATTAATTTATAGCTAGTAATAACAATAACATAGATTGATTTGATTTCTCAAAATTTATAAAAAAAAACTTGGAATAATAAAAATAATTTGGAACTCAAACAGATAATGAATTTAAACATCTAATTTGACTAATTTCTGATATATTTGAAGCTGTTTTATCATAAAATTTACGTCTTACTTGTATTCATCAGCAAATTGGCCCAATCTGCTGATAATAGCCGCCAGCCTCGGCAAAAGCAGGTCCAGTCCATGTCGCAACACTATAAGGTCTGTGTTGTCTCCGACGTAGCAGGAGGTCGCTCCGAGGTGGATGATGGGAGCCGCCAGGGGACACCTCTCAGCCAGCGTGTGCACATGAGCCATGACGTCATGACGAACCTTGAATTATAAAATGAATTTATTGTAAATTATATAAATAAAAGGAGAATAGAAATAGCCTTAAGACATAAATTAAAATCTTGGCGTAATAATATAAAGGTTCAGTAGGAAGTTAAAATAAAAAAAGGTATCTATGATTACATATTAGTTTACAACAGTAAAATAATATAAACAGTTTTGACATTTTACATGTTAGAAATAAAAAAAAAAAACTATAAATGCAGTATTTTGTAACAAATGAGATGATACTACTGAGGATCAAGTTGCTACGCCTGATGTATTGTTGAAACAATAACACAACACTACAATACTGCTAGCAAAAACACTAGCATAGAGAAAGAGCATTTGACCATATTTATAGAAAGTGAGTACCTTCTTTTCATGATCTGCAGCAGATGCGAAGTCGATGTCGTGAATAGCTCCTTCCAGCTCTGCAATCTGCTCGTCCTTAATGTCTAATCCAAGCTCCTGGAATTGAGAACAAATAAACATTATTGAGGTTTCTTTTCAGTGACGTCCATTTTTAATAACGGTTCAAATAGACACTCAAAATATAAAAAAAATGATACAATTGTTAAAGCTTTGCTTTAATTTCGTTCAACCGTCACGAATACTACACATTACAGTACTATAACATACTTTTATTGTGTACAAAGACTACCTATCTACATTAGAATATTATTATTGATGACGTGAAACTGTTACCGCAAGCTATGGTGAATGTAAATACATTCACCATAGCCATTCATATAAAAACCATATTGTTGATAAATGTAGTGGGGCAATGTTGATCGGTATATTCCTTAAGGTTGTTAGGTATATCATATTGTTTTACTATAGGTATCTACGTTAAGTCCTATTGTGCGTAAATATTTAATAAGTGATTGGTCATATTGGAATGCAATGTGAATGGCGTATCACCACGGGTCTACTGTAATGTTAGTTCATCCAGAGGAGGAATAGTATCTTACATTTTATTGTCACTAATAATGTAGACAGTCCTGTTTTGATAAGTACTCCAAATTGATATCTATACTGCAAATCCGATACTTGCAAGTAGAAACAATATGTTTTCTAAAAAGACAAAAATTATATTGCTATGAAACAATTCATACGCATTTTTCTATGTTTGTTGTCCGAAACCTTAATATAATTTTGGAATGTAACATTTTTGGTCCGCAAAAGTAATCCTTACAAGATTAACATTAGAATTCAGTGTTGAATAAGGTGCGACCAAAATAATGTACTTTTCAACCTGTCCTACTAATTCGCTGAAACAGATAAGATTACGCCTCGTTTCAACTGATGATAAAACCATAGTCGCTGATAAGTGAAGTCACCCAGTGACGATTTAGAAGTTCACAAAAACGGACATAAGACAAAAGAATTGAAGGATATTTTAGAGAAGAATATAGAAGGGACGAGAGATAGTGATCTGAAGGGATAATTAAGTGAAATTAGTGATAATGGTGTCCGTGCAAACAATTGCCACGATTGTGGTCAAAGTGTTCAAAATTGTAAGTACAATACTTAGCGATATTACTTTTTTCATTGATTTAGGGAGTGGTAATGTCTCTGCATTAACTAAAGGTATTAGGAACTTACTTTTTAGGGGTAGCAGTAGATATCTAACCGATCAAGGTTCGAATATGTTTGAGATTGACCAAATATTATTTTTAGCACAGAAGTACTAAGGACATATCATATAGATGTTGCTACTCCTCGTGACCAAGGTGAAATGCCTCATTTAAGAATAATCTTACAAGAGCATCCACAATGATCTGTCCTAGTTCATATGGTAAACCTATTACTAAATTAATATTTAATAAATGATTCATTTGTACATATCTCCATTGCATTCCGCAAAACGGGATATGAAAGAGACAAAAGATTTCTTGATAACGTTTTATCCATCGATTGAAGTAATATTAGCGGAATGATATCGTATAGATAAAGAAAGAACAACAGTTATGAGGCTTTGTTTGAATTGTAGTTGAATTGTAGTAAATTTCAAAATGTTGACACATAGTTCAGAATCATACTAACATTAATTTATCAAGTATTTGCCCGCAGCTTCGCATGCATTAAATAACATATAAACCTTCCTCTTAAATCACTCTATCTATAAAAAAACAGCATATAAATCGGTAACGTAGTTTTCAAGATCTACGTATACCTACATAGGGACAAGCAGCGGAAAGCGAATTTGTTTAATAGTGAAGTACCAAAGAATAAAACAACATTGAGATTAGTACAACATATCATTGTCATATTTAAAGTTAAGTGTCCATTAGTATCAGTAGCGAATCACTAAGCACTCCATCGTTTTCCGTGGGTTTCGTAAGAAATTCTAAAGAGATTCCAAGCAGCATACCTATTCCTTTGTGACATTCGCAAAATTCATTTCTAGGATAGACCTACATCCATAAGTGTATGATTTGTAAACGTGATAAATAAATAGATAGAAGTGTCGTTTGATTAAAATTGTCCTATAATTTTAACATTGTATGCTAATGGAATATTGAATGGAATGAATAATACACGAGATGATTCATACAAAAACATGCGGAGCATTGAGATGCGAGCATCATGGTACAATTTCTATAGAATTAAGTCCTTTTTCTTGTTATTATGTGTAATAATGTGATAACATTGTTACGAAGTTATTTGTGATCCCTGTTCTAGTCATTAATGTTTTGTTATTTTGACCTATATGAATTAACGCCTTGCAAATACCTATTCTTATAAGGAAACTTTTGGGAAAAACTGCGTAGTTTGAGTTTTATTTTTACTAGAATGGCATTTTATTTATATAGGCCAGGTAATTCATATTTTTAATCGAATGTAAAGAGCAGTCTTGTTTAATTTATGGTACCTATCTTTGTAATTTTTTTTGGCTGTACGAGAATATAAAGTTAGATTTGTCTTAGTAACGAGAGTGAAACTGGGTAAATATACAATTCAAATAATACAATGATTTTAGTTTAAATTTGTTTAACTTCTTCGTTGCGACATTTATGACTTATTCTCGCAATTGCCTGTAGATTATTTTTCACAAAGCAAAATGTAGAGCGTTTTTAATTCAATATAATTTCGTCGGGATTTGCGAGGACTTACATCCTACAGATATTCGCATTATTATGCCTGATAAATGAGATAATAGACACCAATAAGTATGTATGAAGTAAGTATGAAGGTAACACAGATAAACGCTACATCTTACTTCCGAAGTAAAACCCGAGCTACTACCTATAGTACTACGAGATACTATGAACCAGGTCAAGGTGCTCGGTTCCGTGCATAGACAAAGGATATAATAAAGACCAACAACGCGTGTGAAAAGGAGTTTTAAAAGAATATGAAATTCTACTAGTGCGAAAGAGATGCAAGAAATGTCACTAATTGGCACGTATTTTTGAAATA
>DWPV01004380.1:0-13698 GCA_018251915.1 Urbanus proteus proteus
CCTTATTATGCTAAGAAACATTTAGTGGTATGGAACCCTCCATGTGCGAGTTCTACTCTCACTTGGCCGATTATTAAGAACATCTACAAGATTTAAAGTTCAATTGGACGAGTAAATTTGGAGTTTAAGATATATCCATTGCGTAGGTTAATAAATATCTGCTAAGAGATGATAACTTAAAAAAATCTAACATATTTTCGTGGCACATATCTACGAATCCCTAAAATATGGTACATTAGGGTGATTAATAAATATACCTATTCTTATTGGTCGAACATACCACAAACCGACGCAAACAGCATAAATACCACGTATGTACGTAATCTGTACAAACACATATTTCAAACTTATAACACCTCATTCTCTGGTTAAAAATCGAACATCTACACAATGCCTCCATCACACTCCCGCTGACCATGTTCTCGTACATCCACCGCACCGTAACCGCCTACGGCCACCTGCAACTACTACTTTGAAACCTTTATTTTTTCTCGATAATTGATTTTTAATGGGCCCAAGAACGCGCACCACGTGATGTGGCTTTCAAGTTATGAATTTGAATTATAGAGGACAGCAGCTAGCTGTGGTTTGGATGCACGACTGGTCTCGGTGGAATGTTTGTGTTGTGTAATTGTATTTTTATATAGGTAAAGTAAATCCTCACCCACATATTTTCATAATATATGTAGGTAATTATTTTTGTACTGTGTTAGTTTTACGATCGACTCACCAACGTTCATGTTCGGTTATATATTAGTCCTTTCAAAGTGATAGTTTAAGAAAAATAAATTTAGTCACGGTATTATTTAAGTTTGCGAATAAATAGAATATTATGAAATACATTGTACTTCAATATTTTTATAACAATAAAAAACGTTCTAGAATTTTTTTTTAAACGTAAATCGAAATATTCTCAAATCTTAATAGAGCATCTCAAATCTTACTAGACATATGCCCATGCATACCTAGACCGGTGCTTATAAACCCTTGATATTCTAAGATGATATTTGACTAAGAAAAATAATAATGATTTGATGATGAATATTCCCTATATTGTCACCATTAGTTCTATATTTCAACCACCCATAGTGCTGTACTAATTTTCATACAAACCATCTCGATGACGTTTCGATTACGCGCCGTTCGCGCTCGCCCCACTGCTTTGTATGCAGCGAGAGTGCGTAAGACGTTGGTACTCCGTTGGTATTTATTCGCAACGAGAAATTGTTGAATAATGCATCTCCTAGCGCAGGATAAAAATTAGATGCCAGGAATTGTCAGTAAATGCTGCTAATTTTGTTAGCTCTTGTCTACTTCGGCGTAAAAGGGAATACCTTTTTGCGGTACACCGTTTAGGAGGAATTATTACTTCACGATGTAATCCTTTTTAATACAATTGTACTCTGTGCCCATATAAATATGTGGAGATATTTAATGATAAAAAGTATAAAGATACGGATTTCAGATTTAACTGTACGGCTTCTATTAGACTTCAAGTAGAATTCTTCTTCTATTTGAGGTCGATTATAGATTTCTGTTCACGGGCCTCTTAACACCAGAAAAGCCTGATTACTATATCACATATTCGTTCAATATCACAGTGATAGTAAAACTGAGTTAAGTATAAGATTTGAGAGGACATATATTTCATAGGGTATTTCGACCCAGTTTCATGGAACGTGGTAACGGCGAAACCTCTATATAAAATCGCTTATCACGAAAAACCGTTAGACATTACATTATGATATAACATACTCAAGTAGTCACAGACGCCTGTTTTATACAGCTTACATCTATACATGCTAGATCCCTCCCTGAGGCTAGTCTTGTAATATACATATATTCGTTGGCCTCAGAAATATAGTCTCGTATGAATGACCCTTTTACCTATTTACCCTTGAAAGCATACACAGCACTTTCTTGTGTATTTTAGGACTAAAATTGGCAGGGTTAGGTACTTTTGAAAAAGTTTCTACCATCATCTACCAAAAAAATATAATTCGTTATTTATTTCGTATTATTTCATTACTATTTAAAATGCATGTGAGTCGAAATCGCATCGAATGACTATATATCTTGAAAACGATTGTCGTGAGCTTGCGTTTGGATCTCGATCGCATTATAAGATCGTTATTCGAAGTTGCCTAACCTTTTAGTTCATTATGCCGTTCCCTATTGTCTGTCAATCTATGGCGTCTACTCGAAATGTTCCAATAATTGTAGCGCCCATTGAATTGAGCTTACACCCAGTGGTGTGCGAACCGAGGAGGAATAGAATCCATTAGCTCATAAAAAGGGATGGCCGATGACAGCCACAGGTGGGAAATAAAGAATTAAAAAGTAATAATATGTTCTATTTTTGAAAACTTATTAATAATTTCACTTTTAAAGTGAAACAAAATTAACCTAATCAAATCTTAGAAGATATTTTAAACAATTTCTAATTTAAGCTGAACAGGCGTTCTGTGAATTTAACATTTCGTATTCTCAAAACGATTCGTGAATTTTAACATCGACTAGCTGGTCCCCGCGATTTCACCCGCGTTTAAAAAGTAATTCGGAACATATATTAGAACATAACTGAAACCCGCTCTCCCGCGAAGGGGGTCGCATGCGCTTGGAGCGCGCGTTAATGTTTATTTCAAAAATTAAACTATCCTAGGTTACGCTTTAGACCTTCAGCTATCTTCCAGTGAAAGTCCCCTTGAAATCGGCCCAGCCGTTCAGAAGATTACCTAAAAGTATTAATTGATTTTAACTTCCCAAACTACTACGTTCGAAGAAATTCGAATTGTAAGTTGAATTTTGGCAAAAATATAAATAAATACCAAATTGTACTTTGACAGTGAATAATGGCAAAGCTTTTACCGTCATTCGTGACAATTATTGGCCGTTACGATGCCTTTCGGCACGTCGTGGTATAATCAAAACTTTATTCATCCAAACCCGCAATCATATCTGAAAATTGACAGCAATTTCATTCGACATTCCGAGACAACGAAATTTAAGTAATTAGCCAATTCTTGGAAACAGACGGATTTATGGCATAATCAATTTTATTGACCGACTGAACTCCCAAATTGTATTCCGTCCCTTTCACTCTCGTTAAAGAAGCTCCGTGTGAACGAGACAGTGGCATTATTGCCTCGAATACACTAGTGATACATTAACCTATACTATGTCGTATTAAATTAAAATTACATGCAAATATATTCTGTATTACGTGTGTACGAAGTCCGAAGATGGCGTGCGAGAAATAATGATCCCTTGTTTTATGCGTAAGAGTAGTGAGTAATAAAGCGATTTATAAATGCTAACGGAATATTAACTGTTGTTTAAATTCGAAGGCTGTACACACCGAGCATATGTTTTCAAACTTTCCACTATAACCATATTTTACTCCCTAACAATATACATATACCTACAAATGAATTGAAGTGAAAAAATTATATAAACAAAAAGTATCAATTGCGTATATTCATAAAATAGTATTGAAAATAACTCGAAAACTGCTATTTATCTTAAGCAGTGGTCACTCAGGTGTTAAATTCCGTTATAATCGTTTATTTTCCAAAAATATATAGTAAGTCTTTATTTATAAAAAAATGTCTATATTTGTAACAAAAGAAAATCGGTTAAATATGTACCAAAAAGTTTTAGACTCTTTAGAGGCAATAGTCCATTTATAATTCGATAACATTAACACAATAGATTATAACCGTTATAAAAACCGAATTATCACAATTTTGTAGCAGTTACTGACACTGACAAATCGTTCAATCTACCAAGCTGTAGCACTATCGCTTTGTTTGGGGCTATTATTAGACAGCCTGTAGCCTGTAGGCCGTAGATTGCCTAGGTAGCCGGCCGTTCGTAATACCTGCAATAAATCATCGGCACTAGAGTTGCGACCGCGTTGATAACATCGATAATTGTAGGCAAAGCGATTCGATATCGATATTTACTACCGAGCAGAGAAACCATTATTTGTCTTTTGTCCTTTACAAAGGAATAGATAAATAGTTAAAGATGAACGCGATTGAATGCGCAAACCCGTTTGTATTATATTACTATTACTATTGTTTTGATAGCTTCTATAGCCATTTCTGTCACAACTATGTTTGCACATGCCTTTTCTGGGTATTCATTTTAATTGTGCAATTAATTTAGTTCATCTAATCTACATTGCTATCTGAATAGTTCGGAATAGGAAAGGTGTTTGTAATCGCTTCTTTGTTTATGTATGTATGTATGTATGTATGTATGTATGTATGTATGTATGTATGTATGTATGTATGTATAATCGTGCTGTTTTTAACATTACACACATTACATACATTAGCCCAATTTTTTTTGGAACTAATGTATTATATAGAACATAAAGTAAAATAGCACTTAAAGCTATTCTTTATTTGAGAACACAATTAAAATGAATCACACCATTCAAATAAAAATGTAGAATCTCAAAAATCCTAATCTTAATATAAACAGCTTACAGTAGCAACCGAAACAAAATCATTTTACTAGGTACTTCAGAAACATCTGGACTTGTAAAGTAATTGATCCTGAACATGGTCACGAGGTAACAATCCCTGACTTATTACAGCGGAACTGCTGTACTCCTAAATTGCGAGGTCCAGCAATATCTCACTTTAGAATCTGAACAGTTTTCTAGAACACAATTAACCGGTAAATCACGTAGCGGCTGCAAAATAAAGAGTTACGACCACAATAGCGAAGAGTGCGGTATTACGGTAATAATAGTGGAACAGTCGACAACACAGCCTGTAACCACTGTAGAAACATCCACGCTATCTTGGTTCTTACGTCAAAAGTAACAGGTAGTAAAATTGCGTTCGAGTTTGAAAAGTAGATGAGAAATAGTTTGAAGTGGTGTACAAAGGACTATTGATGAGAATTCCTCAAATAAATGCGCATAGCTTCCGGTTGGAGTTAATCGTGGCATCAGTGGTTTTGCGGTCTACTAAACATAGAGTATGTATTCAAAAAATGAAAAATAAGCTGAAATAATTATATGTTTAAGGTAGGATTATTCAAATTAAAGTTGTCACTAAAATTCAACGTTTTGGTATTACGTAGTAGTAAAGAAAACAGCATCTACATTTAAAGTAGTGATATGAAAAATAATTGCGTGGTAATTCGAATTAATCTCATATCAACAACACTTGCTTCATTAACTCAGCAATTACAACGATTAACATACAATACTTTGTAGTGGACACGCTTGGTAGCTAACCGCATGCCAGATGCAGGTGAAAAAACAATTAAACACGCGCCAATTTGTCGTTACAACCTTCACGACATATATCACCACATTCCTTCCAACTTGTACCACCTATAAATACGTGAAGCGCGACGAACTATTTACTAGCGATTCTTCCCAGAACTCAACTCATGTTGAACAAAAAAATTGAACGAATATAATAAGAACGCCTTGGAAAACGGCTCAGTTAATATGAGATGTACAACCAAATTTCTCTCGATGATTATGCTTGAGATATTCACAATAATTCACAGCATAGCATATGAAGACGAATAAAAAACTTTCCGCACTGAACACTAAATGTTGTAGTTATATTATTTAGTCACTACACACATTAGCGGTGAGACCACTTCAATATATAAAATACTGATCAAAGTGAAAAACAAAAATGTCGACGACAGCAACAAGTCACATGAAGTCATCGAACTCGGCAAACATATTGATGTGCAAGCAATGGTGGAAAGTATGCTGGATGTACGGCGACCAGGAGAAATACTACAGACAACTGTACGGCAAAAAGAAACCAAACACCGTAAACATGAGTTTCCTCAACTTCGACAACGACACCAAACGACCCGGCGCACAGATAACCGAACTAACTGACGACTTCTTCGAAGATACGAGTAACTTTAACCAAATAGAACCAGCACCAGATGAAAGGCCTAATGTCAAAGAGTGGTTCGGTGTCGAAGCTGAACCCATTTACGGTTTCGATACGACGTGGCAGAAAGACCAAAGAAGACAACCAATCCAGAGTTACGAAGACTTGAACGAACTGTTCGGTTCAAATCTCAGTAGTGATAATATAAAAAGCATGCTCAGTAACGGTCTACCTCTAGAAGCTAACAGTCAAGTAATAGATTCGAATGAACAGATACATAAAAACGGTAATGTGTATGGGAAAACGTCTAAAACGGTTTGTAAGACGAAGAAAGGGGCGTTAGTGACGGAAGAAACTGAGATCTCAACGGATGGGAAAAGTACTGCTAATCTAAGATTCCAAAGATCAACGGTGAAGAGTGGTCCGAACAGGGTGAAGGAAGTGTTGCAGCCATTGAAAGAAGATAGAGTGTTGGATGAGTACTCCCGGAAGAAGTGCATTGGGGATAAGCTGACCACTACCACCACGACGCTGGTGACGGTGTCGCAGACGATGGTGACCTGCTGCAATGAGTGAGTATTAAACTTTTTTAACTTTAAAGAATATTTAGATCTAGTTAAAAGTATTTGTATGTAAAAATAAGTTATTAGAAAATGACAAATTTTAATATAAAAGTTTAAATAGAAACAGAAATTCGTCCTTTAATGAATTTAGTAAAATTTTAAATTTCAGAAAAAAATTAAAAGTGATTTAGACTATAGCCTTTAACATATTTATTATTATCATTAATATGCAAAATGAATGTTGCCACATATGTAATTCGTGTGATTAACCATGTAATATAGGTAAATTATAAATTTAATACTTCAGGTTATTAACAACAACTACTTTAAAGATCTGTCATATCTTGATCCTACACCAGAAATTTAATTAACGTAATGTCGTAAATTTTCATTATAAAATTAAATTTTATAATATCGACCTGAGAAGAAATAATGTATAACTTATACACAGAAGGCGATGTGTTATCGCCTCTACATACGTGGGCACAGATGGTAGAGACAAGTGTAGAGCTGTAGAGTCGTTGTTCCAACGGCTCTCAACCCGCTATTCCCGATAATGATGTTACGAGGAATTTCACAATGCGCTTGCGGTTTTAGTACAGGTCCCAGTTTAGCGATAAAATGCGGTAGAAAACCTCATTTAAAGTAATGTTTATATTTTTAAACTTATTATTTTTTTAAGATCGTCTATAAACTAAAAATTGCTTACACTTATAAAGGTTTAGAAATACATAAGTGCAATGTTGTATTAATCGTTCAAAATCAGTAAAAAAGACAATGTTTGATTTAACACTAATTGAATTCATTTTGTCATAAATATGCATGTAAGTACATATATGCATGCACGTCTAAGTAAGATGATTTTGTGTAGTTTAATAATTAATTAAAAATAAGTGTAATAAATTAATTAAGGTATTTAAATATAAAAATATGAGATAGAAAACTGAAATAAAATAATATAGAGACAATATTTCCGCTACTCGCTTGAGCTAGTACCAAGCGTGTAGAGACAGAAATATTCCTACTAAAGCGTTTATGTTATTGCGGTCTACGTCATCATTAGCTGCAATTTACTCGAATCGATAACATCAATATCCTGCGATAAATGTGAATACAACTTGTAGGCAACATTGATTTTATTTTACCGACTTAATTATCAATCATCAACTTTAAATGATCGTTTAGCTTTACTACTACATTATCAATACATATGTAGTATAAAACAAAGTCACTTTTCGCTGTCTGTCCCAGTGTATGCTTAGATCTTTAAAACTACGCAACAGATTTTGATGTATTTTTTTAATATATAGAGTGATTCACGAGGAATGTTTATCTAAAAAATAACATCCATTATACAGTAGAAACATGCAAAGTAGCGGGCAAAAGCTAGTTTTATTATATATTTGAACTTAAATATAAAAAAAATCTTCTAAAAAGATTTCATGGCGATAGATTTACTATTAAAACGAGTGACAGAAACTAAAAAAGAACTTTTTTAATGGTCGTAATAATGAAATTCTTTGATGTTGCAAATATCCAAAGGCGATGATTTCTACTTTTCATCAGGTAGCCAATTAACCTATGATTAGATGAGATATAAAATATTCTGCAAAATCTATTATTTATTTATACACCTGTTGACGAACGTTATATTGTTATAATAATTGTATAGAGTTTCTTGATACAAAAGACTTCAACGCACTAACAACACTACGTTTCAATAAATTATTATTTAAGTATATTTATTAGCTTTTTAAAATCAAGTATTTAAAAATTATAACTTATAAATATTTGCTTATGTTATGATAATTAACTTGTAATTAAATTCATATTTCTTAAATATCAAAGATAGTACCCACAGTGTATATGGCAATAAAATGCAAATGTACACAGATAAAGTATGTACAGAGAAAGAGTGTGGGAACCTTACTATGACGAGACTTTCGCTTTCTCCATAGTTCATACTTATAAGTACACTAAGCTTAATATGATGATATATGTAGTTAGTTTGTTTACAATAGAGTAATATGGACTAAGAATAATGCGCACTTCCTAATCTTTGTTTAACAAACTATTTTTATAACTACATTAACAGTGTCATCTGTTGTATCGAGTTAAATTACAATAAGTTTTTATTTAAGTTGTTTTGTTAGTTCGTGTGTATGTGAGGGTTAAAAAAAAATTTAAGAGCAGTTAACTAGTTAACCGATTTATTTAAAATTTTACATAAACGTTTAGTTTAGATAAGAATGCGTGATTATCTTACGAAAATTATTATAAATCTTAATTGTTGGACGCTTTCATATACCGGTCCTATTATTCATATGAACCCCTAGAGTATGTTTTTTTTTATATAATCGAAATAGCAAACGAGCATGCAGTCAACCTTATGGTAAGTGGCAACTGCCGCCCATGGACATCTGTATCAAGAACAAGGTCCTACCCAGGTTGATCACAGATACGTTGCTACCCTTGAGGACTGAGCTGGAACGCCTCGGATAAGTATGTCTCCCTTACCACACCCTTCAGAAAGGAACATAGCAGTGCTTAACACTGCTGTTATGAGGCAGAAATAGGTGTAGCGGTGATGCCGCCGAAGTCGAATCTCATAGAGTTCTACATTAAATAAAGAAATATGCCTATAAGCGTGTTTGAAAAAGTTTAATTCAAATTGTTACTGGTGTCAATTTCTTTGATATGACAAAGAGAGCGTTTTTACCGGAATCCTATTATTGTGGCAATTTTTTGCCAAAACTAAAGACGCAATAAGAAACCAATTTCATGCATTTGCGAGTATTGTTTGTTTCACCTTATATTATATCAAAAATAGAGTATTTTTTTTTAATATATCACCCATCAACTAATACCTTGTCACCATGTAATACAATTTGTAATAACATAGAATATATTTTATACCCAAAAAGTTATTAAAATAGTTATATCGCTACCCACTTCACACGACAGTGCGAACTAATTAATTAAGATATAAACATGTAACAACAAGGCGAATAACGTTACTGTACACTAAAATGATATAATACCGTTGTTCATTAATATTCATGAAGTGTTATGTCTTGTTGTGTGTATAGATTTATTTATGGTTTCATGTATTTGAGTTATAAAGAGCTAGTAGTAAATAGACCGTACTCTTATACTCTTATACTCTACTGTCTACTCAGTAATTGAAAATCAACCATAAACAATAAAAATAACAACCCTAAAACCAAAACAAAAGAAAGAAAAATCGCAAAAAAAATCCCTCATTTATTTATTTAAAATTTATGTATGTATATGTAATACACGAAAAGACAAAACAGTAATTGCACTTTTATTTAAATAAGATTATAAAGAAAGTAATATAAAATAATAGCTTACATGCATAACAACGTCCATATATGTTTCATCCATATATCCATATACGCTAATAACTGTCCCATGAATGTGTAAGGAAAATAATGAATAAAACTTGTTTAAAAACATGACCAAACTAATGTTCGCAATAATACCGCTTGCCGACGGCGCGTTGAACTAAAAGCGTCAATACTTGATCGATCACCTGCTAAAAAACAACAAAAACTCAATTATGTCACGATTGTATCAATTTACAACGCGAATGTTCAGTATAATCCGCAATTTAACGACACTGGCTTTGCGTTCGATGCCTTTGCCTCGAAAAATGAAAAATAAAGCATAAAACAAGATGGCTGCGAGCAAGACATGACGATGCTATCTCGTCCCGCTACCGTTTACAGGCGTCGATATAGGGTAATTGCACACGGTACACTTACTGCGCTACTATTTACTTTAAATAGCAGAAGTTATGTCGCGGTAATATCCTATGAAAGCTGTAATATTAAGAAATGTTTCGTAGCGGACTAACTTTAAAATATATTTAAATATGTTAGTTATAAATTTCGCGACAAATGCGGATATATTTAGCGTATGTAAATTTTATACTTAATGAACTACCTAGTCAAATAATATTTGAATCAAATGATGAAATTAATTTGCTTCAAAATGTAATGTGGAAATTGTATGCTCCAAAATAACCATAGTTGTAATTTGCGAACATAACGAGTTAGAATACGAAGCCATTTCAATATAGATTAACCCAAACAGACATTATTAAGGTTTGTAAAATTGGAGGAGTAAAAAGGAGATGCATACTTCATTTATTTATTTATTTATTATTTCCAAGAGTATTACGTGTGCTGCTGGTCTCACAGCTTTTGTTGCGCTTGATGGATGAACGCGTTCGCCGATTCCTTCCTTATTGTTCGAAGATTATGTTCCTTACGCATGTTTTTAGTTTTTTTTTCGATCAAGGGTTTTTTATAATATTTGCGTATGCGCTTTGTGCTCCACTCAGGCTTTTAATGTAGACGTCAATCGCTTGAATGGAGATGTGGATTTGTTGTATGATTTCTTGATTTCTTTTATAAACGCATCAGTTAAGTTGTGCAAAGAAAAATATCAGATTGGTATTTTCTTTTGCGTAAGTAATATATTAAATAAAGTACATCTTCAGATACAACTTTAGATACAGAGAGCATTAACAGTTTTTTTTATCAAAACATAAGTACCTATTCCTTACTTTATATTTGTAACAATATTTTCATTCGATGATGACATTATTAGGAACTTGAATTGAAAATTTGTCAGCTTTACCTTATTTGTGTTAGCAACCTGTCTTGTAAAAGCTTTTCTCATAGCGCTCTATCGTGCGAGTTATACCGTAAAATAGATCATTTCGTTGTGAGATGTTGCTCAATTTCTCAATTTTTCTTTTATTTTTGTAAAGATTCCGAGAGTAGTAGCACATGGTAGTAACAGTAGTTGTTTAATACAATCAATCTACCTGGATTATACTAGCATTAGCACTAGTATTACTAGATTATACTATCTACCTGGACCATGTTTGGACCTGGACCTGGAGCATGTTTATTTGCTACCTACGTATATATGTTGTAAAAAGTCTAGTTGAGGTAGTTTTAAAGCTGGTCGAACTATCTGGGATAGATGACAGATGTCCATGGGCGGCAGTGGCCACGCACCATTAGGTGGGCTGCATACTCGTTTGCTACTTCCGTGAAAAAACAAAAAAGGAAAATAAATACATAAACAAAATCTGCAGCCGCAAGTTTCCCTCAATTATTCATATTTATTAACATCTTCACAAACCAGGTACTAAAAGCGAATTGCATTTGTTATTTTACGAGCTTTTAGCTAGCAATGTCGTTGGGTGAGTGGCCGCATTTTAATATTTTTAATTGCAAGATTATGAAAATGGCCGCTAATCGCAATTGCATCGCTGACCGGTTTGTACTCGTGGAGATGAACCTTTATCCTTAAGGATACGACTACATCTGACGACTTGTCGTTACGATATGTTCCTTACTAGCTACGCATATCTCACTTTTAGTAGAGCCTATCGTCGCATGAACGTTTTCAGATTAGATTAGTTCAATAAATTGAAAGACATGTAGGGCAATAAATATACCTACAGATAGACAAGTAAAAGTAAGTAAGTAAAGTAAAGTAATAAGTAAAATATACAAAGAGAATTTTCATATTTTTGGAATCATAGGCTTCTTCTTTACATACATAGATGTAGATAGAAATAGATTTACGCAGTCGTAAGGTATAAATACCCGTGGGTTACCGACTCTACAGAATTTTGTGCAATGTTTCAACAGATTACTTACAATTTTAATTGAATGTCCTTTATTGCACAAAGTATAATTTGTTTAAGATTAGATCTCGGTTTATTTCTTGTCAACTGTAAGATACTTGTAGCATTTATGCTAAGACTAATTAGCGTCTAGCTTTAGATTGCTAACATCTAGAATTCAGATCATTATAATGTCAAATTTCAATCTCAATTTACGTATTGACTTGTGAAAATGTCTACTCCATATTGTTATTGTACAGTTTTGTTAACAGAAATTTTGTATAAATATGTGGAGAAAACAATATTTTAGCTTTTAATTATGATCAATTAAAATCAAGAATATTGTGATAAAGGACTTTTATTAAAATAAACCAGCTAGTGTAAGGTAATCAAATCGACTTCTCCATAGTATGAGTTGCCATAATTAATGGGGATTTTTGACATAGGGAAAGTGGAATAAGTGCAAAAAATATAGTATTTTTTAAAAATTTGGAAATTATTGTCAAAACTAATTTTAATGTGATTAAACTCGCACAGCATAGTTTAATGAACAAAAATGCAAGTCAAATTAAAATTAGTGGCAGTACAGACAACTTTAATAAATAACCGCCATTAATAACAAGCTTACCGCCCCTGGCGCCGCTCGGGAATCTTTAAATGTGAATATTTTTGTCGAAGAATTCGTTTTTGCAAGACTACTTATATAAATAATCTCCGCAATATAAGGCTTCGCCACATCCTTCCGTTGTCGGTATTAGTGGCTTCTTTATACTATTCCGTGAGATTATATGTACGTAGTTATAATTGATTTTTTTTAATTATGGAAGTAGCAAACGGGCATGCAGCCCACTTGTTGGTAAGTGGCCACTACGGCCCATGGACATCAGTAATCAGCTTCAGGTAAGATCACAGTCTTACCTGAAGTTAAGTATAGATACGTTGCTACCTCTGAAGACAAAGATGGAACGATAAGTATGATTTCTTCATCATACCTTTCAAACCAGAACACAGCAGCGCTTAATACAGCTGGTATGGAGCAAAAATATACATATAAGGGTAGTACCTCCAGACTCGAACTACAAGGACTTCTACTACCATCACAAAGATGTGGAGGTGGCGCAAAAGCAAGAAGTGTTTTACACATTTTATGAAAGGAATCTTAAAGTTGCTATTTGATTATTAAAAGCGACGTCTACATAATTACAAAGAGTAAAAGTACTATACTAGGAGCCCAGAGGTCAAGACCAGTTGCGTCTGCGGGTCACAAGATGCGGCCTGAATAACTCGTTATGAGTTGAATATTAATGAACGCGACTCCAATATGCTGTCGTATGCTACCCTGGTACTTGCAAGCATAGAGATTGCCTTTTACTACTTGTGAACGGAGTATCCAGTAACCTACTTAGTTTAGTGGTAGTTTGAAGTATTTAATTATAAATATTTTAAGAAGGTATCAATTTGAAGTATTTTTTTATATCATGTGAATAGCAAACGTGTTTGCGGTCCATCTGATGGTAAGTGGCCACTGCCGCCCATGGACATTTGTAATCAACCCCAGATATGATCACGGTCATACCTG